>JASFAT010003387.1:0-13853 GCA_031353405.1 Baronia brevicornis
ACTTTTTCTTTACAATAAATTCCTAATTTTTTATAAAAAACTGCGGAAACTTATTTGTACACCTAATAAATAACAAGAAAACCTGCGACATGGGCGTCCAAGCCTCCCCAGCCGATAAAGACCAGGCAGGACCGTCACCAAATAGCCAGGCGCAAGTACCCAACGTGAGGTGGAGCGTTGGGGAGTGAGAGAGTTTAGTGACAGACTCCAAAGCATGCGCCTCAAAAGCGCCCCCCTCGAAACCGAAACAGAGGGCACCCCTAGACGAAAAGTCTGCGGCACGAAGGGCTTTAATGGAGGTTGAGGAAGGATAGACAAAAACTCCAGATGAACCCAGACCTACCGACAGAGTACGGGAATTCGAGTGCTGGTTTCGAAAAGCAAAAGCTCACCTTCATGAGTTACACAACCTAAAGTAAGACCTCAAGCGGGCGTCGCCTTGGCAATGGAAAAAATGCGGCAGCTAATGAAGGAGGAGGCGGTACGCCGCGGTCGATTCAGTCAGTTCAACGGAAGTGATCTAATTATTCGTGACGAAAATCACTCACAACGCAAAGTTGCTGCAAGAAAACGCGAAAAAAATAGAAGAAACAAATGGAAAAATTACTGACTCATACAAATTAAACTGTATGATGTTGCAGCGACTCTAACACAAAAATTAAATCATGAGAGGAAAATAATAAGGGAAAAAATAGAGAAAACAGGTAATAAGCTAAACGTAGAGGATGTTCTGATACCGACGAGGACATCTTTAAGGCAGTAAGGAACCAAAACAAGGACCTGTTTAACGGCCTTAGTCCAGAACAAATTCGGGTAGAAATTAAATTAAAAAAAAGCCAGACCCCCCCACGCCAATCACGTGATAATAAGTACCTCCCCCATAATATGGAAGAGGGCAATTGAAAGAGGCTCGAAGCATATCCACGTGCAGAGAATAAGAGTCGCAGATCAGTCCCCTCTGATCAAGTGCATGATGGGCTTGGGATACGACCACACCAAGAGATTCTGCAGGGAACCGGCGGACACATGTAGCCACTGTGGCGACTCACACCTCAAAGCGCAAAAGAGAGCGATGTCCACCAAGAAGAAGAGAATAAGGTGTGCCGTGCCTGTCCGGAGGCAGAATGTCATAGAAGAGTACCTCCAAGTCAAAACAAAATATCAAGATGAGGCCATGCGTGCACAGACATCAAGCTCTACAGATAAAGATCAGATCTACCATGCCATAGGGAGAAAAGGGAAGACGATGTACCAGTGGAGGTAGATAGAATGGTATTGGACCCGAACGGATCTGCCAAGATACTGGCGGAGGCGTTTTACACAGAGGACAACGTTGAAAACGATAATTATAATACCTACACCGCAAAGTGAGAGCCGCAGCGGAGAGGTTAAATGTTGAAGCGGAGGACGACAAGTGAGATCCATCCTTTACACTCATGGAGCTGAAACTGGCTAGCCAGTCCTTCAATCCTAAGAAGGCCCCAGACGCCGATGGATTTACGGCAGATATCTGCCTGCACGCGATCAATTCTGACCCCACCCTGTTCCTCAGCATCTTTAATAAATGCTTAGAGATCCACTATTTTCCTAGCACATGGAAGGAGGCTACGGTGGTAGTTCTGCTTAAGCAGACATCATTGACAACAAGCTGTCCTTCAATACTCATGTGTCCAGCGTGTGCAAAAAGGCGATAGCTGTCTACCACCAGTTGCCAACGATGGCAAAAACCAGTTGCGACCTCCACCCCGAAATAGTCCTGGTGATCTACGTTGCAGTAGTAGAACCAATTATTCTGTATTGTCACGAGTCGCACGTTTTACGTTAATTTTGTTTTAATTTTGTCTCTTGTTCTTGCTTGTTTGGGTAACGCTTTAGAAAAAATTAAAAAATTTGAGTCTGTTAGGTCAGCTTATCACGGAAAACAGTAACAACGCCAATTGATGGTATAGCATCAAACTTGTCGTCGGCTCAATTTAGGCAGCGTATAGAAAACTTTAAATATTTTTTCGTGACGATGGATGAAAGTACGGATATTGTGTGCCTGTGTATGTGTTCTGTTTTCCTTCTGTTCTATAACTATTTTCGTATTCTGTGCTGTGTGTGAGAATCAATAAATTGTGCAACTGTATTTCGGACTTCCTTCATCTTCATTTTGGCAAGTAACTCTTCATCCTTCACACTCATACTCACTCATCGGTGACCCCGACGTGACCTCCTAGAACACTTTCAAAAAGAACACCTGGCACAAAGAAAGATAAGTCATGTCTAACAACAATGACAGTGCTAATGCCGGTATAGTTATTCTATTTCACGATGATGGGTTGACTTTGCTTGTTGTTAACCGTACACATACACATCGTGCTGGTATGCGTAGGCGTCGGGAGTGGTCAGTCACGATCGTGACGCGGTCCGAGTCACTAGTGTTTGAATCCGCGCAAGATGTCTACAGATAGTACCGTCAGCAAAGTAACTAAATACAGAAAAGTCGTTAAAAATGAGGTAATATTTTTTTTTTGTTTGAATTTAATGTGGTAGATTAAGTTGACACCACTGATTTCGTTTGTTTAATTTTAGGGTCGGAGCACAATAGCTAAGGTTTATCGTTTCTTAAAAGAGGAGTATGAATTTACCAAATCAGTTATAGAGCCTAACTGTGATTTGTCTCATTTAAGAAATATTACCCAGCGTACAGCTGAGGGAACAGGTGTTTGTCCTTCAACTGTCCAACGGATTTTAAAAGAAGAGAAGGAATTGCCATTCACTTCCTCAGTTTACTTCTCCTATGAAGAAAAGAAGAAACGAGATAATAAGATAGACATAGATAATTTCACAGCCTATGTTATACGAAGTACGATACAAAATTTCCATGTCATTCATAAAGCGATCTCCCAAAAGATTGACTTTGATGGTTGTCTCGAAACGCTTCGACGGCTATTATTGAAATTGGGATACAAGAGGCAAAAACAAAAAAAATCCGTAAAATTTGACCGAACATCATGACATACAGATGTGGCGATTAAAAATTTTCAAATATATGTCTGAATATCGCTCGCAAGAACGACCAATTGCGCAACAACATCTGGGCACAAAAAAAGAATGCCCGCCATTTTTGAAAAAGATAAACACAGGCAGTATATTTATATTGTAACGGAAGGTTACATGTTTTTAATTATTAGGTGTACAAATAAGTTTCCGCGGTTTGTCAAAAGATGGCCCCACCAGAAGGTTATGGAGAAATTGTCAGATGTAAAACGTAATATCCCAAGTTTAGTCATCTGGCAACACCATAACCTTAAAGTACTAGTGATTCCGTATCAGCATCACGTAATTTTTTTCGTGCAAAAATGTCAAGTTTTATTCCGAATAAGCATCATTTGCGGGAACTTTTGATTTACTTCTTTAATGTGAAAAAATCTGCAGCTGAGGCGCATCGATTGCTTCTAGAAGCATATGGTGAAGCTGCTTTAAGTGAGAGAAGTTGTCAGGAATGGTTTCAAAAGTTTAAGAACGGTGAGTTTGACGTTAAAGACAAAGAACGCAGTGGAAGGCCGAAAGTGTACGAAGACATGGAATTAGAAGTACTATTGGAGGAAGATTCGTCCCAAACGCAAAAAGAACTTGCACTTACTCTACAAGTGACTCAACAAGCAATTTCACATCGTTTAAAATCGTTAGGAATGATTCAAAAACAAGGAAATTGGGTTCCATATGAACTAAAGCCGAGAGACGTTGAACGCCGATTATGCATGAGTGAAATGCTGCTTGCCAGGAATAAAAAAAAGAGTTTTTTGCATCGTATAGTCACTGGTGACGAAAAATGGATTCACTACGATAATCCAAAGAAGAGAAAGTCATGGGTTAAGCCCGGCGAACCATCAACATCGACAGCTAAGCCGAATATTCATGGAAAAAAACTCATGCTGTGTATTTGGTGGGATCAGCTTGGTGTCGTGTATTATGAATTGCTGAAACCAAGCGAAACCATTACTGGAGCTCTCTACCGAACACAATTGATGAGATTGAGTCGGGCACTTAAGGAAAAACGCGCCCATTACTACTCCAGACACGACAAAATTATTCTTTTACACGATAATGCTCGTCCACATGTTGCGGCGCCGGTAAAAACATACTTGGAAACACTCAACTGGGAAGTTTTACCCCACCCGCCGTATTCACCAGACTTAGCCCCTTCTGATTATCACCTGTTCCGGTCGATGGCACATGGTCTGTCTGAGCAGCGCTTCACATCATATGAAGACACCAAAAATTGGGTAGATTTGTGGATAGCGTCAAAAGATGAAGAGTTTTTTCGACGGGGTATCCGAATGTTGCCAGAAAGATGGGGAAAAGTAGTGGCAAATGATGGAAAATACTTTGAATAAAACGTAATGTACTTTTCCTTTACAATAAATTCCTAATTTTTTATAAAAAACTGCGGAAACTTATTTGTACACCTAATATAATAAATAATGATTTATTATAACTTAAACACGATCTGCCATCGAACATTTTTTGCTTGTCATACGTTAAGTGTTCAAAGCAACGCGGTGACAGATTGAGGGAATTGGTAAACTCAAGTAGGTGTAGGTGTGGCGCTCGCGCCTTCGTGCTATTTCGGCCTTGTTCGTGTGCCGCTCGGGTTTTTTTATGAACTGACGGGTGCCGAGGATCGACACCACCTCAGTGAGGGTTCGTCCGTTATGGAAGTATCAACGGGACCCATCACGTCTCTTAACCCTTAAAGTATATAATGCTGCTATGCATAAAGTAGTAAAACTGCAACATACCATTCAAACGACCATAAAATTATTAGTATGAGTTCAATGCATGCTGTTGCAGGATTATTACTATCATGGTGATATATTTAATCGAGTGGCAGCACACTTTTTTTCTTCACGACTGTCAAATTTAAATTGATTTTGACAAATCAAAGCCGATCGTAATTTTGGAGCGGATGAAAATTGTGTATTTGCTTTGCAGTGTAATTATTTGGTTTTCGAAGGTACGTTCAAACAAAATTAGTTATTTTACGTAATAATTCATCTTCTTTTCAGTACAATTTATAAGTTATAAAAAAAACTTTTGGTGTGTTCGGAAATTTTGTTTATTTTGTTGTTGTAAATCTGCAACAATATGCATTTACTAGAAAATGTCCCTGTTTAGTTACTAACTATCACTTTTATTGGTTTTCAGATGCCATACTTGAATCAAAAGCAAATAGAAGAGTATTTAGCTCTAATAAATGATGGAGAGATTTCGGAAGATGATCTTGAGGACTCGGATACAGAAGGTAATGAGAATTTTTATGAAAATGGAGACGATTTGCTTCACGATCTTGAGAGTCCATTAGAAGAGGAAAATGATGACCCCGATAATGATCCATTCATGGCAGGAGACCCGCCATTGATAAATGAAGCTACAGCAAATGATCAAGTGCCACAGGTTCCATTCCCCTCAACAAGTCAAGCTAGTCGCCGAGCAACTATGAGAGGACTCGTATGGAAGGTAAAAAAAATTGTTTTGAATTCTGACCAGACAGCTTTTCATGGAGACACTACATACCCACCTGAACTGAAGGATGAGGCTACTACTGGTACTCCCTATAGTATTTTTTCACATTTTATTACATCAGAAATAGTTCAAAGGATTGTGGAAGAGTCTAATTTGTATTCCGTTCAAAAAAATGTGACTAAACCATTAAATTTATCTGAAACTGAGCTAAGAAAGTTTATGGCGATACTGATATACATGTCTGTTATAAAATATCCCAATGTACGGCTATACTGGTCAACCACTGTAGGTTTTCAACCAATCAAGGACATAATGACTGTCAACCGATTTGAGACTATTCGTAGATTTCTACATTTCAACAATAACGAGAAACATTTACCCAAGGAACACCCACAACATGATAGGCTCCATAAGATAAGGCCTATAATTAGCCATCTAAATGAGAAATTTGCTTTAGTTCCTATGGAACAAAAACTCTCAATTGATGAACAGATGTGTGCCACAAAAGTGGCACACTTCATGAAGCAGTATTTACCTAATAAGCCCCATAAGTGGGGGTTTAAATTATATGTGATGTGCAGCGTGAAAGGTTATGCTCATAAATTTGAAATATATACTGGCCAAGAGAATGAACGGCTTCCAGATGAACCAGATTTTGGGCCAGTGGGAAATGTTGTAGTCCGGCTTGCTAGAGGTGTCCCAAGGCATATAAATCATATAATTTATTTTGATAATTTTTACACCTCTGTACCTTTAGTTACCTATCTTGCCAAACAAGGAATCTATAGCCTAGGTACTGTGCAATCTAACAGGCTAGTGAACTGCAAACTGCCGGACAAAAAAACAATGATGAAGAAATCTGTTCCTCGTGGAACTTATGAAGAGCAGATGACTGAATTTGACGGTATTGATTTGACAGCAGTTACTTGGAAGGACAATAAAGTTGTAACTTTTCTATCTTCATATGTTGGAGCTGAACCTGTGGGCCAAGTAGAAAGATTTGACAAGGCAAATAAGACTAGAATTAAAATTTCATGCCCACATATAATAAAGGAATATAATGCCCATATGGGCGGAGTGGACCTAATGGATAGCTTTATTGGGAGGTACCGAATTGCAATGAGAAGCCGAAAGTGGTATCTTCGTATCTTTTACCACTTATTGGACATGACGGTAATAAATTCTTGGCTTGTGTATAAAAATTTAAAAACAACTGAAGCCAATTCATCAGTTCTAAACCTATGTAACTATAGACTGGAACTAGCTGAGGTATTAGCCAAAGTAAATAACTCATTTGAACTCTGCAACAAAAGAGGAAGGCCAAGTACCAGCAACAGTGTTGAAATGGAAATACAAGCAAAAAAAAGGAGAGGACCAGCTCAACATATTCCTCCTAAGGACATAAGGACTGATAATGTTGTTCACTGGCCTGGTAATTGTGTTCGCAGCAGATGCAAAATGCCTGGATGCAAGGGATACACGCAAAACAGGTGTGAGAAGTGTGGAGTAGCTCTTTGTCTTACCACAACCAAAAATTGTTTTAAAAATTTTCATATGTAGTTATTGTCTAGTGAGTGCATAGTGTTGTAGTTCTGCAACAAATGGTTTTTAATAAAAATAGCTATGAAAATAAAAAAAACTATTTTTTTTATTATTTTTCCCTAAATCAGCATATTCATGGCTCCAAAATATATTTTTTCTCGGTCTAAAAATAAAATCATGCATAAAATCATGCATTTAAGGGTTATGGACTAATAAATAGAAAAACAATAGAAAAATATACTGCAGTTTCATTTTGGGCGTTAATGGGTTAAGAGCGCCCTCGCTCAGTATTTATTTTAAAAAGTGCAGGAATCAAACCCCGTTTTAGGGTAAGTTTTAAATAACACATGTGTATTTAATTTTTACTTTGTAATTCCGTTCTGGTTTTAATCCACCACGACAATCTCGACATAATGCTATCCACGAGTTGTCGCTGGTTAACCAGAACGGAAGTTGATAGGCCAAGTCGTAATCGATGGGTATCTGTCACTTGCAGGGTTTCACCTGCACATTTTACCTGCGGGGTTCTACCTGCCAGCTTTTACCTGCGGGGTTGATTCCACTTGCGGTAATGATTCTACTGCGGTGCACAATGTAACGGAGGGTGTCACCTGCGATCCAGGGTGCCACCTGCCCTCCGCCAGTATGTTACATGCGGTGCAAATGTAACGGCAGGGTTCTACCTGCGGTTTATTTCTTTGAGTGCTAGCTAGCTCAGGGATCGACATTTAGGTATCTCAGCGCATCCTTTACAATCGCTGAGGGCAAACCGCTGTCAACTTGCAGGGTTCTACCTGCGGTTTTCTTCTTTGAGCGCAAGCTAGCTCAGGGGAGTGTTAGTCCGCTTACGTGGCAAAATCAGATCGGCCGTTTACCCACGACCTACAAATTTGTGTCTCACTTACTTGATTTTTTTTTTATTTTTTATATAATAAACATTTCTTTTTACTGATAACACCGTGGTATTATATTATTTGACAAAACCCAAGTAGGTGTTGCAACGATAGGCTGCGCTCCCGTGAGGGTGGTACGCTTATATATAACAAAGTCTCTTCGCTGTATCCCATTAGAGTCTAATGGAATACAGGTGCTGTGTTAATCCTGGTCAGGATTAGAACGCAACATGGAGAAGCCAGGACCTAGTAAAAAACGTAAGGTTAAAGATGAAAATCGGCAGTTTCAAGAAATTTGGACTAAGAAATACTTTTTTGTATGGTCGCATAACAAAGTCGTTTGTTTAATTTGCAAGAATTCTGTTGCGATTGCAAAGGAATATAATGTAAAAAGGCACTATGAAACGCAGCATCCTTCTTTTACCAAGTTTACAGGCGAATTAAGAAAGCAAAAAATGTTGTCTTTAAAACGGGAGCTTATTGGTCAGCAAGCTATGTTTACAAAACCCATTCAAGATTCAGAAACAGCTACAGAAGTTAGTTATGAAATTTCTCGAATGATAGCAAAGCGAAGTCGCCCCTTCAATGATGGCGATTTTGTAAAAGAATGCATAGAAATTGCCGCTAAGAAAATGTGTCCAGAAGCAGCAAAAAAGTTTGAGAAAATTCAACTGAATCGTATGACTATCCAAAGACGAATTATGTCTTTGTCAGGTAATATTGCGGAACAATTAATTGAAAAAACTAAGATCATTGAATTTTTTTCATTAGCACTCGACGAATCCACTGATATTAGTTCCACAGCTCAACTTCTCATATTCATACGAGGTGTTGCTCAAGATTTTGAAGTCTTAGACGAGTTGTTCGGAATGTGTTCATTGAAAGGTCAAACCAAAGGAGTTGATATACTCAATGTACTTTTGGATGAGTGTTCAAAAACTGATTTGGACTTATCAAAATTATCGGGAGTTGCGACTGACGATGCTCCTTCGATGATTGGTGTCAATTCCGGGCTAGTTACTTTGCTGAAAAAGCATCTGCAAGGAAAAAACATAAACGCTGAAGATCTCATGCAGTTTCACTGCATTATACACCAAGAAACCCTCTGTTCTAAAAAAATTGAATTTCAAAATGTCATGAAAGTGGTAGTTTCGACTGTAAATTTCATAAAATCACGAGGACTCAATCACAGACAATTCAAACAATTCCTTGATGACATCGAAAGCGAATACGGAGATTTACTGTATTATACAGAAGTAAGGTGGCTAAGCCGTGGATTGACACTGGAACGATTTCTAAATTTAATAGAAGAAATTGGAATATTTCTGGCGGAAAAGCAAAGGGATGTCCCGGAACTTAAAAATCCTGATTGGTTGTGTGATTTGGCTTTTTTAGTTGACATTACAAATCATTTGAATGTCTTGAACACACGGCTTCAAGGCAAAAATCAACTGATATCCCAGCTCTACGCTCATGTATCATCCTTTCAATGCAAGCTGACACTTTTCAGATCACAATTGAATTCTGGAAATTACAATCATTTTCCGAATTATAAGAAAATGGCTGAAAAATTCAACAAAACTGCGATTAATTTCAGTTATGTAGAAAAGCTAGATATTTTGATTCAATCTTTTCAAGACAGATTTTCGGAGTTTAAAAAAGTGAAACCTCTGTTGGACATATTCAGCAATCCTTTCACGATTTCAGTTGAAAATGCGCCAGAGTCAATGCAGTTAGAAATTATCGACATTCAAAACGATCAAGATTTACGCAACAAATTCAACGAAGGAGACTTGCTGAACTTTTACCGCTGCATTGATAAAAATATGTACGAAAAGTTGCGCATAAACGCTCTGAAATGTGCCAGCTTATTTGGTTCTACCTATATATGTGAACAAACTTTTTCAATACTAAATAATAATAAAACAAAAAATCGAAACCGCCTTGCAAATGAAAGTTTGGAAGCAGTTTTACGTGTTGCTACAAGTAAATTTGAGCCAAATATAAAAAAGATTGTAAGCACTATGCAGTGCCACGCTTCAAATTAATAAATTCTTTTTGAATTTTAATAAATTATTATCAATTCTTTATTGTCTTTAATTACCTATACTTCTGGCGGCCGGCCCGCCATCAGTCCATGATTTGCCCGAGTGGCCTCTAGTCTTCATAAGTCTGTGCAACCATGCATTAGACCCTCCGTCATTGACCAACGTAGAAGCATCCGTTTGCATGATAGCCATGACCGGCCAC
This sequence comes from Baronia brevicornis, assembly GCA_031353405.1. Taxonomy (NCBI): domain Eukaryota; kingdom Metazoa; phylum Arthropoda; class Insecta; order Lepidoptera; family Papilionidae; genus Baronia; species Baronia brevicornis. The sequence continues at coordinate 10,197 of JASFAT010003387.1, forward strand.
GCGCCCATCACATTAGCTTCAGTTTACCTCTCCCTAAACAAAAAGATAATTAAAAACGACATCGAGGCAGTCCTGAACTTAAACCCTGAAGTCATTGTGTGGAGACTTAAACTCTAAACACGAAAGCTGGAATTCAACCTCAAACAACGCAAACGGCAACTCACTGTTTAATTTATCGATACAATTACACTTCGATGTAATTGGTCCGGAAACTCCGACCCACCCGGGCCACTCTCCTCAAGTCCTCGACATCACGTTGTTTAAAAATATAACCCTAGCTCTCAGGTCCATTGAGACCATTCACGAACTAAATTTCGATCACAGGCCGGTCATTCTCAAACTAGGACTACCCGACGCTCTTTTTGCCATCACGAAAAAAGTGATAAATTGGCGTAAATTAGCGACAAAGCTAGAATCTTCTAGTTCTGCGCAGTTAAATAACATTCCCTCCAGCATAGACTCACGCGATTCATCTCTTAACACTAGATTTACGTGATTTTATTGAGATTCTGCGATACATTCGTTTCGACAAACCAGACCAGAAGAGTCAAAGATTGCAAACAGACAAATTCGCTTTAGTCTCAGCAGTTTGGGAAAAATTTATTGTACAGTTAAACTTGCTTCAAACCAGGAGCTTATATTACCGTGGATGAACAACTTTTTCCAACGAAAGCCAGATGCAGATTTACTCAGTATATGCCAAACAAACCCCATAAATTCGGCATAAAATATTGGCTAGCGTCTGATGTAGAGACGAAATATGTGATAAATAGCTTTCCGTATTTAGGAAAAGATGAGAATCGAAATACATCAACTCCCCTAAGCGATTTGTCGTAATGAAACTTCTTGAACCGTATACCATGAAGGGTAGGACTGTAACAACCGATAATTTTTTTACAAGTATTCCTTTGGCGTTAAAATTAAGATCAAAAAATACTTCATTGCTTGGAACAATACGCGCAAACAAGAGGGAATTGCCAAAAAATTGCAAACTGAAAAAAGACAGCATGGCTCGTTTCTCAATGTTGTTGTACCAAGCCAATGGATGCACACTTACCGTTTATAAGAGCAAACCAAATAAAAAAGTACTCATACTAAGTACAAAACATAAACACATCAAAATTGATAAAACTGCTAAGAAATTACCTGAAACTGTATCTTTTTATAATAAAATTAAGTTTGGTGTCGATGTCACTGATCAAATGGCACGAAAATATACAGTGAAATCAGGTTCCAGAAGGTGGCCACTTCAAGTGTTTTTCAATATTTTAGATTTAGCTGGAATAAATAGCTGGATATTGTACAAAAACACAACAGGAGAAAATATCTCACGGAAAGACTTTTTGTTTCGTTTAGCAGAAGAACTTGCTTCAGAATGTCAGACTTCAAGGCAAAAATTACACAAAGCTAATATACCAACTACAAGTGGCACGGTTTCTGTACGCAAATGGTGTCAAATAGGATATTGCAATAACAATAAGACTACAAATATATGCAATAAATGCAAAAAAAGTGTATGCAGAAAATGTACACACAGCAAAATATACCTATGTAGAAATTGTAACTGAAAAACTGTAAACAATTCAGTATTTTGTAATTTGACAATGTTTATAAATTCATTTATCTATTATAATTAATATTGTTTAACATTATTTGTCATTTTGTAAGAGTAAATAAAGACTAAGTCACAATAAGCATTTTTCTTATACACCAGTCATTTTGACTGGTTTTGGTAGAAATAGGTATATATAAATAGATGGTAAATCTAGTGTTAAAGCTATTGACTCTCTCTCCGCGCATATAAGCACATCGATCGAAAACTCGTCGAAAGAGGTCCCTGCAGCAAACGATCGACGTTGGGTCCTTCCCGGAGATCTCAGACGTTTGATTAGAGATAAAAATGCCGCCCTCAGGCGGTACGATCTCTACAAAACATACGAAAACCGATCTCGGCTACGCCGCCTCCAAAGGGCTGTAAGAGAGCGCATAGCCGACTTTCGCGCTCTCACCTGGGACAACCTGCTTGACAGCTTATCCCCAGACGACCATGCATACTGGCGTCTGGCGAAAGCTCTCAAGACAGACTCCATCGCGTCATTCCCACCGCTTGTCAAACCCAACAGCAATGCGCTCGCGTTCGATGACTTGGAGAAGGCAGAATGCTTAGCTGACAGTCTAGAGGCCCAGTGCACCCTCTCCACCAAATCATTCGATCATACCCACATCTCGCATGTGGACGATGAAGTTGTGCGTCGGAACTCAGTACCACCAGCGGACGAACCACTGACACCGATCTCACTTGACGAAGTTAAAAACATCATAAAGAACTGTAAAAGCCGCACAGCCCCGGGCGCTGACGGTATTAGCATGCGGGTAGTTAAACTGGTGACCTTGCCGCTACTTACGATTATAGTGAACATTTTTAACGTGCTTCTCACGACCACATCGTTCCCGGACGCATGGAAAGAAGCCGACGTCATCGGCATCCCTAAACCAAATAAGCCCCGTAACCTACCAGATAGTTACAGACCGATTAGCCTCCTTACTACTCTGGGGAAAATCTCCGAGCGTGTCGTTTTGAGCCGGCTCAAAGCATACGCTGAGTCCAATCACCTCACCCCAAACGAGCAATTCGGGTTTAGAGAACTCCATTCCTGTCCCCAGCAGGTCCTTTGCTTAACTGAACACATTCTTGGAGGTACATCCCAGAGTAGACCAATTAATACAGGAGCGCTTTTCTTTGACGTGGCTAAAACCTTCGACAAGGTCGGAGGAGTGTGCTCGATAGACTCGTTCACATCATACAAGAATTCCTTAGAAATCGAACCTTCCGCTTTTGCGTCGAAGAAACGCGCTCCTGCCCCCGCCCCCTTAGGGCGGGAGCAGGAGCGCGTTATTACAGTTACAATTACAATATAACCATGATGTGTCCAAATATTAACAATTATAGTCCAGGGGTTATGTTCATATTATGTAATTTGATTTTTGTGCCAAATAAATAAATAGGAAACTTCCTAGTCAAAGAAAATACTATTCATTATCATCGTCGACCCCAACACTAACCGAAACAAGAATAAGAAATGATTCAGTCGATTCCGATACTGTTGGAACGGTTTATAGCCTAATAAACCAAGTTTTTATGCAACCATATCGCATTCTATATGGTCCGTCCTACTCAAATTTCCTTCAATTCATTCCAATAACAAAGAACAAAGCAGATCTTTTAAAGATAACAGATTTTTGTTAAATATAACCAAATTCAGAGTCAGTAATGAATCAGTCGCTTCTAATACTGTTGACACGACTTAAAGCCAGACCAACCTAGTATTTAAAAAAACCGTATCACGTTATAATGGTCCTACTCACATTTCGTTCGGTTCAACCCAATGTAAACGAAAAAAAAGAGAGATTAAAAATAACTAAACCAAGAGTTAGAGACGATTCAGTCGCTTTTGATACTGGTGGAACAACATACAGCCAGATCGACCAGCTTTTTATAAAACCTCATCGCATTATAATGGTTGTATTCAATTTGCATTCGGTTCATCTCAATGTAAAAGGACAGAAGAGATTTATTTTTTGAATTTAAAAAAAAATAACTATTTTTGACAAGACGATGAACAACAAGAAATATCATCAAACAATAGCTTTGAACTC
>JASFAT010003810.1:0-158829 GCA_031353405.1 Baronia brevicornis
TTTGTTTATCAGTCGTCTTTCATCCTTCCTCCCTATCTGCCCAAACTATCTAAGCATTCCTTTCTCAACTTTTGCCACGACACCTTTTACTTCATTTCGTTCTCTAATAACTTCATTCCTTATTCTATCACTCAGCGTTACCCACCACCACACATCGGAACAAGCACTCCTCGATGAACCGCTAGTCGGGCCGTTTTAGACATTTTCTGACTTTTCACAGAGGAGTGCCTGATTAACAAGCAGCTTTCACTCTCCATTCAACGTATATGTAACCTATATATTGATACGTGAATAATAAAGTTTTGAGTTTAGTCTTCTTCAATTTATTTAGTCATCCGTCTTTAATCACTCGATGTAACAATTTGTTGAACCCCTCTCTCCCATTTAACGTGTGACGTAATTTATGTACGGCCCCTAAACTACAACTGGGTAAACTTATTTACACTAGAACGAGGACATGTATGAATGCAGTCGAAATCTGAGAAATGTATTTGTTGTTATTTCAGTTCCAGGAGAACGAGAAGCGGAGGTATAGAGCTGAACAGCAGCGGTTGGCTACCAAACACGCGAAGGCGAAGGAAGAGCTCAAAGCCGCCGGGGAGGTAATGGCCATATTATCGCCCCATTTAAAAATTTTGCCATGATTTATATTACTACTACTGGGCTACTAGGCGTGGCGATGGGAATCGAATTCAACGATACATTCACTGAAAATGGATTATAATTACTACAGCACATTTCACTTTACTTTAGATATAAAGCACTTTATACACAAGTCACTTATGAAATCGAACACTTAGCGGTTCGTCGCAGACACGGTGCGCTGGCGGCACCGCAATGAGAACTGTGCGAATATGGCCGCCCCACGTCCATATATACGACGCTCCGCTAGAGGGACGCACAAAGACCAGACATATATATATATATATATATATATATATATATATATATATATATATATATATATGTGTGTGTATATATATATATATATATGTATATATATTATATATATATATATATATATATATATATATATATATATATATATATTATAATTTCAATGTTTTGTGCCGGATGGATGACATATCTATCCAAAAGACGTCAGTCTAACTAAAGCATTTTGTTTTATAACAATTTATTTCGTTTTCATTTTAAATTTGAATATTTTAATGCATATCTTTTATATTATAAAAAATAATATAATATAAAAGATATGCATTAAAATCTTTTATATTACATTTATGTGATACATTCATGAATGTATCACTACATTCATAATGTGACACACATGAGTAGTGATACATTTTTGAATGTATCACTACAGCACCTAATGAAAAAATAAACGTAATATTCCGTTTTTTATCACGGTAAACTTCGTCGATGAAAACACATGATATATACTTCAGACGAAAGAAAAGTACGAAGCGTAGAAACAAAGTTTTGCTTTACACAAAAGATCTTAAACTTAGGTTAGTGCTAATCGATTGAAGGGAAAGAATAACACGAGACTGAAAAATTTCAGGCGCTGCTCAGGGAACTGGAGCAATACCAGAACGAGAAGCGCAAGGCGCTGATGAACCACGAGAGCAGCAAGATGAAGGCCGTCGAGGAGCGGTACTCGCTCGAGCTGAAGGAGTGGCGCTCCACCCTGGGGGACAGGAAACTGGTGAGTGACAAATAAACAGGCACGCATACACAAAAGTATGTTTATGTAAAGAAACGCATGTTGCAGTTGTACTAATATTTTTTGACATACTATCTATTTATATATACCATACTTCACTTCAAATGAGAAAATAATTTATCCTCTAGTACTTTCCATGGTCAAAAAACAATATTTATTAATTCATTTTGTTTGGTGTCAAGTTCACTTTGGTGTCAAGGCGGAATTAATGCCGGAAGGCATTCTCTGCCACTTAACTTTTGGGTTGATGGAAAAGATTTTTCAAGAGTAGATAAGAGTATAGGTATTTTGCTCTATTTAAAAAAAAACGTAATTTTTATTTAAAAAAAGGTATTGTTCGTATATGACAAAGAGAACACAGAGAGAGACTCTCTCTGTTCTCTTTGCATGGATGAAAGACGACTGGCAAAAGAAATTTACGTTGCGGATGTGGCTAGAATGATCGGTAGGGGAAGACCACGGAAAACATGCCTTGACCAAATTGCTTAAGTTTTTAAGAAAGGCCAGGAATCCAGAACCAGAATCAAGAGACGTCAGTCGAACTAATGCATTTTGTTTTTTAACAATTTCTTTTCCATTTTAAATTTGAATATTACGAATGTAAAAAAGAGTAATATGATATAAAAAGTTTTAATGCATTAGTGATACATTTATGAATGTATCACTACAGTACTTGTGCATTATTTTAAATGCTTTCAAAACAGTCAACATCCCTATTATTATTTACTGACTGATTCTCCTATCTCCCTCTCTAATAGTAAATAGTTTATAATGTATTGATTCATTGGTACTGCAACATACGTATTATTGTACTACCCACACATATGTACACACACACACACACACACGCACACACATCGGGCGTATACACACCTGATGTGCGTGCGTCAGGTGTACACATCAGGTGTAGATGTATATTTGTTGTTATATACGAATGAAATTGTATTTATAACAATTACAATCGAATGCTGCATGAATGCCATTGAAAAGTGGGAATAGATATGGTTGTGTTCGCTTTTTTCATTCACTCATTCTTAAATGATATTTCTCGTGTCTTCTCCATTGTATTCCATTCTTATTTTGACCGTACCGATTAATCTCCGTCGTCTCTTCTCCATTCTACGTGAATCATTGGCGAAATCATCCGTGCTATTTTGGCACTGTTGAAAGCCAAATCCAATAATTCCCATGAACGAATGAATGAACATATTTTGATATTAACTTTTAATATGACTTCATGTATATTACTTGAAGTCGCCGACCGTTGTACGCCATACTTGATGTAATGTGATGGAGCTTTTAAATGTTTTTTCATCTTGTTTTTTCTCAAATTATACAAATAAAGTTGAAATAAAATGACATTAAAGATGAAAAGTAGATGAACAAGTTAAATCACTTGTTTTCAAATTACACAAGCTTCTTGAAAAATATCAACAACTTTAGTTAAGACAAACAGACAAAATTGTATATATATATATATATATATATATATATATATATATATATATATATATATATATATATATATATATATATATATATATATTTCAGCATATGAGCTTTAATAAAAACATTAATTATTCAATGGATCCACATTTCAATTGTATTTATCTGTACACAACCATATCCGTTCCATGCTTGCTGATTTACAAACAAATGTTGTGATGTACGCATCGGTTTGCATGGAAAGTGCATATTATGACATGAGCTCGGACCGGGGTTGTTGCTTATATCAGTCTCAGCGTTCTTTTCTAGATTGACACAATCATAGTATAAAATAAATCAAGTAAAATACAATAATATCAAATCTCTTGAAATGTAAATAACTAGTCAGCCTTCACCGAAACCTTCTGAGTCCATAGAAGGTTTTGGTAGAATAGCCACCATTTTATCAAGACGTAAAGTGACAAGCTGATCAGTTACATTTCAAGAGTGATATTTTTATATTTTACTTGGCACTGGCATAATATAGTAATAGCTAATTGCCATCAAAGAAAAGAGAAAAATTAAGGTCTGCTGAGAAATCTGCATCAGTTTCGGTTGGTTAGAGACTTGTATCAACGACAACCCTCATTCGAGCTGTTAATAAGTTAGTTGCATGAGTGGCTGGCGTGCTTTGTCTTTGGCTTGGTCATTAATTAATTTGGTGGTGGGATTGTCATTATTTAGTTTTCTTTAATAATGTTAGGCGCTTTTTGAAATGCTATGAAATTGTATAAAATTACTAATAACGCTACGTTTTCATCTCTTTCCTGCGGTTCTTGATATTTTTTTAAATATTGTATAGGAAAACTAAATATACACCGGTTATAAAAATTTATCTCTCTTAAATTTATAATAATAGAAACAGAAAATACAATATTGTTTACTTTTCGGTTTACAACTTTAATTGTTACAAATGAAGACAAATCTTACGTTTACCCATTACAGTTAAATAAAAAGAATAATATAGAATTAAATAATAAGAAAACGAAATAAATAATGATCTACGGTAGCTCTTAAGTTGATCGAAATACGAAAAGAAAGGATTCAGTTATTTAATGAATGCACAGAATGAATGTTAGAATCATAATATGAATCGCTTGAAACAGTTCTATATCGGTTAGCTCCATAGCAAAAAAGATTACACCTTTTCTCGATAGGTGGCGCGCTAACAAATGATAATAAAATAAATAAAAAAATATTTTGTGAACTTATATTTAGGCTAGGAATTTCAACATGTTAGTATCTGACTCCAAGCTAGTTAACAGCCTATATTATAATAGAATATAACTGAAAAACCCCATTTGACAGTTATCATAAAAATATATATATATTTTTTTAACATATTGCACACTTTTTTTGTGACATGTCTATTCAAATCACTATTTACAATCTATTAGTTAACTATATTTTCTTCATTTACAACTAAAAATTGTATATCCCAATTTCTTTGTAATCTAATTTAGACATATCACAAAAAAATGTGCAAAATATTAAAAAAATTAATAATAAAAAATATATGTACGCCATAAGAAATGAAAACAACTAGCCAGCAACGTTGCTCATTTGACTTGGCCACACTTGACCTCATATTTTGGTCCTATTTACTCTTTTACTGTATATGGTACGCTCACAGTTCAATTATTTACGTATGGTAATGTACTTTTAAAAATAACTTTCACTATTGACGTAAGCTACCCTTAAGACGCGCCAATAAATCCGATCTTTGGTTTCAAGCATCCAGTTTCTGCAAACCGCTATACGTAGATCGTTCTCTTATTAACATGACCGTTTTAAAGTATGATTGAAGACGAGAATAAGGGTTTATGAAAGAAAAACAAATATTCTATATAGGTAAGTTGATAAAAAGATTATTGGTCCTTCGAAACCGGATCATAATTTCAATGCATTTCAAAACAGCCTTTGTAGGTGGTACGGGTCATACGTATGTGGTGCGGAAGGAGTAAGTGTTTGTGCCGTCCAAGCGAAACAGAGCGTAAGCTAAACAGAAACATTTCTCACAACAGAGCGTCATTAAAACCTTCGAGAGGCAACTAGACGACCACGAGAAAAAATTCGGTCGACCGGTGCCCGACAGGTCGATATATCTCGACGTGCCGTGGCCTAGGAACGTACTGCAACACGTTCTTAGCGCCTACCATCAACGGACCTCATTCATTGGCTCGCTCTCAAGGTCGAGGACGAGTCTCAACTTGGCTATTTCAAATGCCAATACGCCCAACATGGACAGGAGACGCAGTATCAGTCCGGTGCACGACCATAGATCGGCGAAGTCGGCCACTAATAGCGCCAGCTCTTCCAGGAGAGGCAAGCTCTCCAAAGCGCAGAGATACGGTTCTACTTCCAATTTGAAGTTGGTTTCGGAGAAGATATCCGGGTTTTCTGTGTTCCGTGGTTCGGATGACATGCGTCGCGACCCCATCATGGCCTACGACAATGAGCGATCGGTGAAGCGAATCGAAGAGGAACCCAGGAGAAATCTGGAAAGGTCGAAACCGGTTGAAAGAGTCCGCACCTCCGTCAGAAACACGAGCCCCGTACGGGTGGATAAGAAACTGAATAGGCAGAGTTTGAGTGAGAATATGATGAGACAGCTGAACGAGTCAGACGAACCTCTAAAGAGGAGTATATCCCAACAGAACTTAAAGCAAGACATCGCCATGGAAGCCGTGGTCATAGACATGCCGTCGTTGGACGATAAATATGACACATTCCGGAGCGGAAGCACCATGGATAGCGTGGAGATCAACGAGACTGAATTGGACGAGGTGTCGACCAAACATTTCAGCAGGTGGGGTCCCGTCCGCGGGATCGAATAGCTACTCCAACCAACCAGATATACCGGTGACCCAGTTGTCAACCTTAAACCTGAAAACGTCCCTGAAAAGGGACAAAAATGTACCGCCCGATTCTATCGTCTGAACAACTCCAGTGTCTTCGATTTGTTGATAGTTGTTTTGATGTTGACAGTTGACAAATGCCCGCCATCTTTGATAGCTATCACAAATATCAAAATGGCGGTTAATTGGCAATGCGTTCCAATATATCTTATATAAAGACCACATCAAAGTTATTATTATAGACTAAAATATTAACTTTTATATGCCATATATATTTTTAATCTATAAATGTAAAGGACAAAAGTTGACCAACCGATTCTATTGATTAAAGATCTTTCTTCAGTGTATCATTCTTGTAACGTCGATTTCAATCCGCATATTATGGCGGTTGAAAAATTCGCGCCATCTTTGACAGATGTCACAAATATCAAAATGGCGGTTATTTCGCGTGCGTATACTTCTAAACTTCTCTAGATATTAAGAAACGCATTTTTTAATTCTTTAAAACAGTTATTCTCATAAATAATAAAACTATGAATTTTGTATGCCAAATATTTTTAATGTATAGTAAATTATATAAAAGTTGAGGCTTTTATTCCATGTATATTGGCAAAAATCCGAACCAAATAAAAACAAGATGGCTGTCATGTCAAATTTTTATTTCTTGTTATATGACTGTTAAAGAATGTCTATGAAATAGTCCAGAAGATTAACTCAGCCTTCACAAAGACAAGAAAATTTATTCGATCATATGAGATTAATTATTAATAACAATTGCAAGTATGTATTAACTAATATTCTAGTAAAAATATAAACATTTTGTCTGCTCTAGTTGCCAAAAATAATACAAGAAACTTGTTCCTTGGACTTGACCTATACGTCTCATTCATTTTGTTTAAACACGTATAAATGCATCCCGTTCTAGCAAACAATGCGACGGTCCATACATTCTCTTTCTACGTTATCCTTTATTTTCTTGGTTATATTTAATCTATTTATATATCATGTAAAATACGTACACAAGTGTCACAAATAATTTAAAAATATGAAGTTACTGTTTTAAGGAGTCATAAAACTTGTATATAAAATACCAGTTAAAAAATGGTATTTAAAAAAAAATTAAAATAGGGAAATTATTGTCAATACTACGGTCGGTAAAACTGGATCGAGTCGCCATTTGTACGTTCAGTGTAAACACTTCATGCTTGACTACTAGTTCTCGGTTTTCGATTAGATAGAAATAAATCAGTATTATTGTAAAAAAAAAATTGAAGTAAAAATCTGGTATAGTTAGACACAAATTTATTTAATCCCTCCACAATCTATCCAGACTACTACACATTTGAAGGCTTTGGATACTACACGTAATCTTTTATTTTAGAATAAATAAATGCCATTCAATGTATTTTGCTAATTAATTACGGTTGCCTTAATAAAGTCCACCATGTTGTGGTTACTTCGGATCTTACGTGCAATAATTTTTGCCTAAACATTTAATTAAAATGTTTCTTACAAGGTTCAAATGATACATCGAAAATAAAAACATATAAATTAAATTAGATAAACGCGGGGTTGATAGTTGTGTTGATGTTGACAGTTGAACAAATGCCCGCCATCTTTGATAGCTGTCACAAATATAAAAATGGCGGTCAATTTGCAATGTGTTCCAAATATATCTAAAAAAATTACTTCCTTAATTAGACTGATTTTTTTTTGTTTATATAAGTAATAATGTAATTAATGCTAAGAGAACATTATTAAATAAAACAATTAAGTAAATAAAAAACAAAAGGTAAACTTTTTGGTAAATCTTTCATTCGTTTTAACTCTAATTTTGTTACTTTACAAAATCACTCCCTGTTGAATTGAATGTGTTTTTTTATTATGATTATTGCGTTGAGTATTATAATTACAAAAAGAACAATACGAAACAAAATAATTATGGAAAAAAGAAGCATGTTAACTTATCGGAAATAATCTTTCGTTTCGACCCTAAATCGGCTGATTTTAAGTGGTATGGTTTCTGTCCCCATCGATTTTACCACAGATTCTTAATTGATTCGTTGTAAATTTATATTTTATTTCCCATGTTACATATAATAAAGTTTATTATTAAACACATTTATATAGTTCAAAATAAGTATAAGTAGAAAGAAAATTATTCAAAGCGTGCTAAGATGCTTTGAAACGTTCTTTGAGCCAGTGGTTCTCAAACGGTGGAGGGTGGGAGGGGGCACGGGTGATAGGTCTTTCTTCATTTCCATATAAAATACTACTTGATAAAACATTTTATTATTTATTTCTACCATAAAGATGGTGGGGTTGTTTTTTAATGTGGATCTCCGAGTGGGGGTACATTAAACTAAAAAACAAATTGGGAACCACTGCTTTAAGCCAATTATTTTCTTGTGTACTATGCCTAAAATATTTAGATAAGTAGTTAACTTTTTTAAGCCGAATCGTTATATGTGTCATATTGCCTTAATATGCCAAAAAGTAGGTTAGAGAAAAAAAAATTGAATTTTATAGTGCTGTTAGGGATAGTTGCGTATATTCGAAAATAAGTTTAAATAAATTTGTTATTGGTTTTAAAATTGTCTATGTCTGATATTGTAACACCAATTATCCAATTTAAGTTATATATATATGGTATAGTTTAATTATAATTGCTTGAATTAACGTTTCTTATGCTTTTGTCATAACTAAAGCATCTGTATCATTTATTTATTAACTAATATATTATTTAGTAGACAATGCATGTGTTTTTACCATAAGAAACTCATATTACATTGTTAAAAAAGTATTTTATGTGTCTTTATTATATACATACGTTTTAAATTTAATAACATACTCTTACTCTTATATTTATACTTTTTCTTTTAAAGAAGACTAGCGATGCCTTCTTTAAAAGAAAGAGTATAAGTGAGAAGTTTCATATTGTTTGTATGCCTCATAGAAACTTCATTCGACGTAAAACTTTAAAGAAAATTACCGCCACTTCTATATATTTATGTCTTCATTTTACCATGTATCACAGACTATATAAATATTGTATATTTAAAAAAAAATAGTTGATGTAAATAAAGTGTTATGATTGTATCGGATGGCTTTTATTAATTGGTGGAAGGCACACGTTTTTGCGAGAAATAAAAAAAATCTTCGCCACGGGGAGCTGATAGCCCAGTATTATGCGGTTTTTGATTCACGCCCAACACATTCATTGCGTTGTCATCTTCGAAGAATCCTGGCCGCTTGTATTCGTCCGTTGCTTTCGCCGGACAACAGACTTTAATTGCTGCGAGCTACAGATAATTCATTTGCTCTATCCTTAGATGGTTTCGCAGCCAATTATGGCGTATAAACAAAAAAAAAAGTAAATATGAAAAAATAATGTGTCAATAGCACTATAAAAATTTAGACATGGCATCCCGCACAGAGCGAGAAAACACTATTTCTGCATTGTATGTGCACTTGCTTTAGTGGTGTTTTCGAGCCGATATGACATTGGAATATTCCAGAAACGAATCTAAATATTTTTTCAAGTCGGCAACGCTCCTCCAATACTACAGTGTTGCAAATGTCCGTAGGCGCTTACTCATCTGATACTCCGACCATAAAAACAATACAATTGACAAAGTAAGTTTGCCAAGACGCGGTCTACTAAAAACCAATTTTAACTATATACTATATATCTCTCTCTATCTCCCTCCCTCTCTCTCCCCCCTCTCTCCCTCTCTCTCCCTCCCCCCTCTTCCTCTTCCTCCCTCTCATTAAAAAAAATATCACCTTGCAACAAGTACCCTCATCCCAAGGACTCAAAAAAATTGTCGGAGAGTTGTGTGAGTTTAAAAAGGAACTTGTTTGTGGCTTCCGATTCCTAATTTCATTTGCATGAATTCAATAGATTGCATGAGCATGTCATAAAGAATGCATAATAATCTGCATCATAACATGTTGCTATAGGATTTTTTTTTATTACAAATCGTTTGGTAAAATTTTATCACAAAAAAATGTACTCATAATAACCCTACAAAGTTATCTATCTACCTTCCCATGAAAACAGTTAAAATTTGTTGAAACGTATAGAAGATTAGCCCAGACGAATGTTTAAAACCCACATATTTCTTGTTGTGACAATAAGTGGATTGAAAAATGCAGTTACTTGTACAAGAAAGTAAATTTTATATGGTGGCACCTTCAATAAATATTATAATTAAGATATATTTTTCGAAATAATAATAATAATATACATTGATGTACAAATAAATCTTAAATAAAAATTATATATTAAAAAGATTCAAACTTCAGTTAAGTATGATTATATCTTAACAAAAAATTATATAATTAGCAACATGTTGTATATATGCGATAAATACTAACACAAAGGTTTGAAGGTACAGCCTAACATGGAGACTGGATAAAGACTGCCGACGGTGGAAATGCATGGTATGTTTTTTTTACGAGTACCCACACATTTGTAATATAAGTGTAAATATGATCACGGACAAAACTACTTGAGAAGGTACTTCGTCGATCATCTTCATTTATAAGAATTTGTAAATAATAATTCTAGACAGTTTAAATGTTTGAATTGCTTACCTTAACACAGTTTTTTCTACTGCTGTTTATAAATTTCACCTCATCGGATATCGGAGCCTTCAGAAAACAATGTTACACATACCTCCAACGCTGGCAACGCTTCTACATTGTCTATGGTAGTGTAGATGTCTATAGAAGCTATGATTGATCCTATACCATAAAAAATATGTTTCAAATGAGCTGCATCCGTACGGGTGTCTATGCAAATTCCTTTTTATTAAATAGAATGCATAAAACATTATTAATCATCAGTCATTATCAACGATCTTACTGAGATAACGATCGCAGATTCGGGATAAATACACCGTGACTTAATAATTTAATTAAGAGAATACCCGAGAAAATTAAGTAAGATATTCAGTTATCGATATACATTAAGTTTGGCGAAGAAATTTTTTTTTATTTTTATGAAATATTTATTAAAAATGTCCTTAATATACACCAAAAATTATACAACAAAAAATCTTGCTAATTCAAATAGACATCATTATCATTCCAATATGAACTGCACCCAAACCAACCTAATTTGGTTGCGTAATATTTACGTACGGAAGGGATAACTATGAATGAAAACAAATTGCGCAACCTGCCGACAAAAGACGTTTTTTCTCTTTCCCACGCGCTGTTGCCGTACTTATGAATACATGCGTCTCATGCATAGTAGTCAACAAATACTACGAATATGGCGTACAAGTATTTGACGCATTTACAGGATTTCTTTGAAGTCCCATAAAACAATATTTTTGTATGAACGCTATAATATTTGAATGTTACTTACTGACATACATATTTTTACAAACGCGAATTTTAGTTTTCACGGGTTATTAAAAAATCACGGTGTATATGTCTGTGGTCTTACAGGTATTTATTTAGAGTCCATTTCTCTCGCCAATTCGCTTCGTGTAAGCGTGGTGGGTTTATGTCCCTAAAATTATGTTCAATGACCTTTATGAAAGGTTGACGTGTAAATTCATCAAAAATAATTCGTTAATTCTATAGCTAATAAAGGACATTATTTAATTTGTAGAATACGACATATTAATACAATTATTGTTGGATTTATACATATATATGATGTGGATATTTAGAACTTTTACTTAGCTAAGATCCGCGACAAGCAACCAAGGACAGATAAACTAATATTGTGTTTTTTCTACTGGAAGAAGTGGATTTATGGGGAACGGCCGTCAGCAACTCTCCACCTCCTAACCACTATCAACAACACCAAACACACCATCACTTTTCCACATTACACACGACACGTGTTTACGCGACACTGTTGTGGTTTGCTTGTCGCGGATCTTAGCTATGTAAAAGTTCTAACTGTTCACATAGTGATGGATTTCTGCAAAGAAACGCCTGACTCTATTAATCACATTTATATGACTTTTACTTTCCAACAGGCCCTGGATGACGAGTTCGCTGCCCAATTAGAGGAACAAGAGAGGCTTGCGGCTAACGCCCGCCTCCCTCCCCCACCGCAGACCTCGTGCACTCTGCCCCAACATAGCTCCACCCTGCACTCCTCTAGAACCAGCTTAGCGTCTAGCCACTACGACTAAAATATAGCGTCCATTAATATTTTCATTTAAACCGGTTATGAAATAAGACACAGTAAGAAAGTCTCCTCAAAGTTAAAGCCTTGATGCTGTGGCATATTCGTGGCTTGTACCTGAACTACGACTTATATGTAATATAATCGTTCGAATAGAGCCATCGATGTAGCTATCGCTCCGATTCGGGCGTTTAGACAGAAGTTATTCGCGCGTGTACTTAGCTAATCACACGCAGACCAGACCATACTTGTTCGCAATATGATCGTATCATTATTTTCGTTACGATGTCATACTAAAAATTAAAATGCTGGCGAAAAATCATTCTAGCTTCAATATAACAGACTATATGAAGTCAAGCTGTCGATACTACCCTCGCCTGTTTCTTTACAATTATAAAGATAAATACAATTATAAAAATATTATCGTATCCTCTCGTCTGTGATGCCACAGCGTCGCGAGCAAGGTCATCCAACCGCCAACTAGCACGCACGCAGCGCGTTTGTTACAATTTGCTAACAACTTTGCAAAGCTACTTTCTACCGATATTACGTCCTCGGCGCAGTTGTAATTAATAATGCGACTAAATTAGTGTTTCTATATTCAAAATATTATCAGTTTTAGCTTATTTTAATAGTCTTATTGGAATAAAAATTGGATCCAACAATAACTAATACCCCCCCACGAGCGGGTTCTATGGGATACTTGTCGAGGTGCCACAGATGGGGTTTTTCTCGACTGGCAAATCCACAGATGAGAGGTTAATCTTAACTTTACTCTATAAATAAAACTAAATATTTACTAGAGTCAATTGACACATTAAATAATGGGCGACAAACCAAAAAAAAACAAAACTATAGCTACATAAAAAAACGATTTACACGTTCAATTATGTATAATTTATTATAATCTAATAAGAAGGTTAAGAAAAATATAAAATACAAAACAGACCTGGGCAGAACTTTCTCATTATGCACCATCTGTTTACACTATAACGCGTGTGACAGCCATCGCTCTCCTCAAACATTTTGGACCTCCTTGGACTATTGCCAGACGAGCATATCATGTGAGATTTTCACAATTCCCTCCTAGAAATACTAAATATACATAGAAATAACATATACCTAATATTTATTGGAAAAATATAACCTATACAGTTTCGTAATAGACAATAGACGCGACCCGATGTCACGCTTTAGTTTCTAGTTGTCAATCTGTATTGATTGCATTCACAGATCAAAGATTTGGCGTGTGCTTGAGACTATTTATCACAATGATATAATTAAATGGAATTATATTGAGAACAATAAGCTTTACTTAAATATATGAGATTAAAAAAGGAGTCGGTTTTAAATGCGATATAAAAAAGATAATATAATTTTATTAAAGATTGGGAACACATTTTAAGCCGAGAATAAAAAGTAAATATTTGCTGCTTATTTAGCTTTATCTAAAATTAGCTCAAATATAGATCATTTAATAAAATAGAGTTTCTATTTTTTATATTTTAAAATATAAAGTAGTAAACATTTTAAAAATAACTTTTGAGTATGACTGACTGAAGCGCACAGTATTTGCTTAAAAAGTTAAATATATGTACGACAGAACTGAGAAAGAACCGGAAAAGGAAATGTTGGTGCAAATATCTAGATTATTAGGTGCGAAATTTGGTAAGAACTAGCGTTGATATTATATAATTTTAAATGCTACCTATCCATGTAAAGTATTTTTTTGCAAAATATAATCGATTCATGTTTGTCTGATTTATAGGCGAACAAATACTTTCTTAAATTTGACAAAAAAAAATAAAAAATATTGGCGGCAACTAGTCACCGTGTATCGAGCTGTCATTTTACCAGAAGAAATTTGTGGTAATAGTGAGAATTTTAAAATAGGATCCAAAGTGAAAATTAATCTGAATCTCTGTAGAAAAGTTTACATCCAGACCATAGACAGTAGACTAAAAAAATAATAGGGAAAGAAATTCATTAAGCGTTACTATATGATAATTTGTTTCAGTGTTGCTATTTTCGGTAAGATACCAAATTATGGGAAAGTTAAGGATAATTGTCATGTATGTTTGAAAAAGTTAGGAGATTTATTAAAGTATTAATGAGTGCCGCACAGGTTTATAAACGTATAAACCAACTGTAGATATGAACAATTTTGATTGGTTGGCTTGGAAACTAAGATTAGGAGCATAACTTGATACGTTTATTTGTATCCGTCGAATTTTCTGTACCTCAATAATTTCTTAATAATGTCTGATTATAGTTTATATAGTAATGGACTTATAATAATAAAATGAAGATCAGACTGTATTAAAAAAATAGTAGTTTGTGAAAAAGGGAATCTTATGTGTAAACAGCCGTCCCTAGAACTTAAAGAGATCTTTAAAAATGTGATTCATACCAGGATAGTATTTATAGCATATCCTTCACATTGTGACTTCATATCAAACTTTAGTATAAAAATGCTTATGAATCCATTCCCTGGCATGCAAAGCGACCTAATATAGTAATAATAAATTTCACAGTTTTTAGAAATATCGGCCTATATGTGTTCCTAGATGTAATTGCTTGTTTAAAGAAATTTTAAAAATATTTTAGGGACTACATTTTATAGCAATACTTTTTAAATCCCTAGTTGCATACAGATTTGATATATTAATATTTAGAAAGCTTAAAATAAATGAAAAGAATAATATTTTTTTAAGTAGCGATGAAAGCCAAAAATGTGTTTTGTGTAAAAGCAATTAATATTATTATCCTGTTTTTGGATATGGTAATTGTGATGTAGAAAATTCTTTCACGGATATCGACTTATCCCGATGGATTTGTTTTTCTAGATATCAGTCTAGCTCAGAATCAAATATGTATATTTTGTACAGTAATTAAGTGCACAGAAGATATAAAATGTGAATTTTAGTCAGGTAATTAATAACAACGTGACTGACATGTAGATATAGGTGGGGGACAAAAAAAAAACTATTTTTTCATGTACAGTATTTGTGTATTTTTTTAATGTTTTGCTTACATGTGCCTACTTAACTGATGGATACTCCTCATATGTATTTTTTGTCTAGGTGGCCAACGACAATCTGTTTTTTTTTTCAGTTTATTTAGTACGGTAAACCAAAGAACGGCAGAAATATTTCCGACAATTTCTTAAATGAACGTATTGCAAAACGCTAGTCCTTTCGAGAATCCAGATTTAATTTTACTTAAAATGTATAAAAATGAAAAGAATACAACGACTTGTTATTATTTTGTGTTCTAATTTAGAGTTATTTTAGAAAAGAATTTTCCATACTATTGTGGCAAGGGTTTGTAACATGTTTTTTTAATCCTCTATAGGAAAGTCGTAAATTATTTTACTAAGTTTTAATATTATTATTCATTTCTAAACACCATATATCAAATATGTACAAAAAATCTTTATTATCTATTCTTAACATTTCTAAACGTGTTTGTGAAATGAATGATAATAATGCGTACGACTGCATAGTGCATTTGAAGAAATTCAATACGAGATTATCGCAGTATTCCGTGGAGCAAATGTCATTCGTTAGTAATAACTCGAGTTAGCCATAGCTTTTTAATATTAATTTTATTATTTTAATATTATTTTGTCTATATTAAGTGAAAAGTAAATTATTGTTACTACTTTCGAGATATAAAGAACTTACTTTGTATTAATGAGTTTTATTTTCCGACAAACTTGAAAACAGCCATAAACATCTTTATCGTACAGCCATAATCGTATTGAATCGCATCCGATTCAATACGATTTTGATAGTCACGGATATTCTACAAGAATATTGAAGTCAAGTGGTAGCATTTTACCGAATTTGTACGTCAAAAAAGAAATTTGGAGCTCCGCCTCCTTCACTTTATATCCTTCTTGTATTATTGATATCTTTACTCTTATGTAAGCAGTTTAATAGCAGTGTGCCTTAGAATTGCAAATGACCATGATCCGCGCTGATTATTTACCATCAAGTGTTTCGCTTGCTAATTTATTTCTATATATATATGATTTTTTTACTTTCCATTAGATGATTCGTATATTCATTTTTCTATGTCTTTCGTTAAAAAAATTAACAAAACACTAGATGCGGTTCTGCGTAGGCATATTAAAGAAAATGCATAGATGTTTCAATTAATTATCTGTCACAGTTCTATCGATACTCTTTTTACATTTCATTTAAATTCGAATAATGAATAGGAAAATGTCAATATCCGTTATTCGCGTCAAAAAACATAATTTGGTTGACACTTCAAAAATTAAAATGAGTGAAAAGTTATTATAATAAATACACAAAACTAGATTCGATATCTAGATCTAAAAAAAAAATGAATCCAATTCAAAAGTTCGATTCATCATTGTGTAAGGGAGATTGTTGTCTGAATTATCGCGATCTGATCAGAGAGCGTTATAAGAAATGTTCACTTTTAAACCTCATCCAACATATAGACATCTATGGTAAATTTCAATCAAGTTATCTTGAAAATAAATCGGCACATGGTGACAATGAATATGCCGTCTCAGTATTGTCCGTTGCGGCGAACTCGAAAAGAAATGGACAGAAAGAAATTGACAATAAGGAAATGGAATCGAAATTACGTACGTTCTCTATGGCCACTAAAGTGTCGAGTCTGTACCCCGGCAATGACATATTTTCTAAAAAGGCGCGAAGGCTCAAGATGGCGAACGCAAACAGCTCTGCATTTAGTAAAACGTGGAAGTAAAATTTTTGTGATACTATTTGTTTGATATATATATAAGAGTAAATTATTGAATTTATCTTTTATTTTAAACATCCCCATTTAATTTGGATTATGATATATAACTTGAAGAGCAATGTCGGTGACTCTGGTTCTCCGGCGAATTTCTTCATGTCGAATTCTGTCCACCAGAGAAACCCCGAGCATAGCTCTCTCCATAGCCCTCTGAGCGACTTTGAGCTTGGCGAGGAGACGGAGTGTCAGTTTCCACGTCTCGGCAGCCAATGGCAATGGGCTGGACACGTTTGTCGGAGAACCGACAATCGTTGGAGTAGACGAGTGATGGAGTGGAGACCGCGACTCGGTAAACATAGTGTGGGACGCCCTCCTGCTAGATGGAGCGACGATCTGCGCAAGGCGGCTGGCAGAGACTGGATGCGTGTAGCCGAAGATCGGGCTAGGTGGCGCGCCTTAGGTGAGGCCTATGTCCAGCTGTGGACTGCCGCGGACTGATATTGATTGATTGATGATATATAACCTAACTTTTTTTGCTGTATTATATTTCATCATCCTCCTTCGGAAACCCATTGCTGGTTATAGGCCACCTAGCCCGCTTTTCAGTTCCACGTATCTAGATTCTACCAGTCATCCTGCGCAGATAATTGTTCCATCAACCTAATATATCTGAATTAGAGTAGCAATACTTCCGTTGGTAAGACTCGGACTCACGTGTATCCCATTGTACTAATGATGGGGACCTTTTCTAGCAAAATCATTAACACGTTCGCGCGCGGTACGTCGGTGGGCGATAGAAGATAAAAAAACTAACGCGACACTACGTCGACAGTCGTTCAAGTTTGAAATCTAGTAATCCACCGTACGAACAAACAATACCGCCCGTCGACGTACGGTGGATTACTAGATTTCAAACTTGAACGACTGTCGACGTAGTGTCGCGTTAGTTTTTTTATCTTCTATCGCCCACCGACGTACCGCGCGCGAACGTGTTAACAACTAAGTTGAAATGATTAACACGAATTCTAGTAAAATTAAGAACATTGCCACTCTTTTTGTTTTTAATAAAAACTACTACCTCTCTAGTTGAGTCTCAACTTGCCATAAATTTCATCCCTAAATTAATAATCCTAGTACTTAAATGAGTGGTGAGCCAATATGCGTATATTGAAATGCTATTTTAATACGGCCCCGCAAGGGGAGACAGACGGAATTTGTATTTCCTGAGAAAACTTAAAACATACGTTTACTGCGCTAAAAAACTGTATAGCTTTTAGCCATAAACCGAAAACCATATATAATAATATTTTAGCCATAAACCGAAAACCATATATATAATATTTTAGCCATAAACCATATATATAATATAGATTCTCTCTTTGGTCACTATCGAAGATTATTATATTTGGCACGAGCGAGAGAGAAATCGGTTTTAAGTTGGAATATATATGATATTAAAAAAGGTAAAAAAATAGCTTTTCTTTCATATTTATACTGTAAGGTCTATTTTTATGCGATTTGTATGTATTTCAGAATAAAAAACATATTGCATAAAAACAATTTTAATCTTAACCCTTAAACGCACGTTGTTTTTAAACCACATACTAAAAACCTGAGATAAAAATGACCTTCTTTTAATTTCAACAAATTTTGTACAAAATTTGTTCAGAAATAAGAACTAGTTGTCAAAATTAACAAAAAATTAAAAGAAGGTCATTTTTATCTGAGGTTTTTAGTATGTTGTTTAAAAACAACATTGTGCGTTTAAGGGTTAAAATAGGCGAAAGGCAATTTGCTTGAAATTCATGATAAGTATAATGCAATAAAAATTACACAGGAACCTTAGATAATAACTGTCTTAACTGAATGACAGCTCTGAATAAATTTGCCCGAAATGTTAATGATTTTGGTATTACATTTGTATGACTATTTCACCCTTCGCTTGCCCTTTAGGTGATATTCTCATATGTCACCTATTGAAACAGCATTATTGTATTTTTTTCGTGTGGAAACCATCTCAGTTCATAAGAAGCATTCCAATTTAGGTTACTAGACACAATGGCTTACCATACACATCGACTTGGTTATTTTACAACACGATTTTAAAATCGTGATTTTAAAAAAATAACGAAGAAAATTCTTTGTGATCGAAAAAGTAGAGTAGAATAAAACACCATTGTTAGATATAGTAATTTATTTTTAAATACAGAATGCTTGTAAAAATTATTTTTTAGTAAAATATGACGCGATATTCCCCGAGTTCTAGGCGGCAACGCCATCTTGAAGACTTTCATCCTCTGAGGACAAAAAAATATATAATTATTCTACGTACATGTTGACAAGAAATAAAATATAATCACAATTCAGTAAAATTTGTATATATTCTATAACATGAAAATATTTATTATTTTAAAACTAAGCATGAGTACGAATTTATTGAAAACAAGTATATTTAAAACCAAAAACCTAATTGTTATGACAACGACATCTAGGTGCGATCTTTCTGCACTATGTCTTGAAATCTAACGCTTAATGGACCCAAGCCTGTATATGTAATCTTTGTATTAACTCGAAGTAGTACGACCATACGAAACTAGATGGCGCTGTACGTTTCCTATATAAACATTTTTTGGTCATCGATCCCTAAAAATTTTTCGAAATAGAAGTCTTTATTTACGACCTCATTTTTTTCCAATGACTAAAATTAAAATCTTAATAATATTATAATATACAAATAAATAAACAAAACAAAAAGAAATAATTTTAATGTAACAAGTGTCATAAATATATATATATATATATATATATATATATATATATATATATATATATGTGTGTGTGTGTATATTTATATATTACTACTCATATACACATACACAAATACAATAAAATTAAAACAACTAAGTCATGTAATGAATTCACCGCAACCAAAAGTACAAGTTCCATAAATTAATGAAATCTCCATCGACCCCCATAAAAATAATAGTCAGTTAATTACAATAAATAAAATAACTAAAATAAAATAGGTACTGTGTTTGTACATTTATTTTATGATTTACAAAAATTTATCGAAGTAATTTTACATTGTTACACTATAATTCTATGTAAAATATATTAATCTTGAAATTTATTAAATAATAAGTGAAATTAATAAGTAGAGTCACTACAGAATTATTGCTTCTTAATCAATGAGATGGGTGTGCCTGGTGTTTCTTGTTTCATTAAATAAATATGCATTTATTAATTTATTTTTTATAAATAAAATATTAAGGTCCTACTAATATTATAAATGCGAAAGTTTCTGAGTATGGATGTATGTTTTTTACTCTTTCACGAAAAAACTACTGGACGGATTTGGATTAAACTTTACAGTAATATGGGTTTATATATCGGAATAACATATAGGCTACAATTTGTAATGATTTTATGTAATTTTGGTCGTAATATAATTTTACTATTAAGTGAAAAAAAATATATTTATTTAAAATGATCTGTCACGTAACTTAATGTGGCAGACCAAATTCCACGCGAGCGAAGCCGCGGGCAAAAGCTAGTATATCATGAAAAACATTCACACATTTTACATACGATAGATCACTTTGGCGTCCTCTGACTTCTACAGTATCTTGTAAGTTCCATATAAGAAATGTGTCTCTTAATAGGGGTCGATTTTTAGACCTCACCTTTGTCGTCGGTATCCATGGGTTCTGGTGTCTCCTGGTACGCAGGGGCAAGCGGTGACACAACCACACCGTCCCACACAGTTATTTCAGTGGAGATGTCCTTGCCACCTTCAAAGGGCTGCAAGCCCAACACGTAACGGTGACCACCTCTCGCCACCACTCGCAATAATCTGATTGACAAAACATGTATTATATACACTGCACTTGCCAGTCACATAATTCTTTGTCATTCTTACACACCTTCTATAGATTTAATTCCTTTTTATTCCGTATTTCCTACTTATATAATCTGTCCTATCTGTCTGCGGGTGCTTTTAGAAAAAATATTTTGGAAATTCAAGAACAATAACAGATATATCTGACAAAGAATGAACCACTTTAGTCGACGACAAAAAATGAGTCACTTTAGTCAACGACAAAAAATGAGTCATTTTAGTCAACGACAAAGAATGAGTCATTATAGTCAACGACAAAGCGTGCATTGTCTATGTTAAAAACAGAGTTGTCTTTGTTCGCCCCTTTAGCGGAGCTTCTTATATATAGAAGCAGAGCGGACATATTCACACAGTTTGAATGGAGGCGTTGCCAGTGAACTGTTTCTGCGACGAATCGCTAATTGTTCAATTTAATTGTATAAGTGATTGGTGTCTAAAGTGATTTATATCTAAAGTGAGTCATATCTAAAGTGTACTGAAGAAAATTATAATCCATTGTCTACAAAGTGTATGTCATTGTCATCGCCACATCCTCGATTCTCAGGATGAATACTGGTGAAGGCTCTCCTGCGCTTTCATATCTTATATTTAATAATCGTTCCATTTTCCTTTTTATATTTTTTTCCCGCTTTTATATTGTCTTAATTTTCGAACATGCTGTTCTTAGATTATTGTTGCATATATTAATTTTTATGAATAAAAAGTACTTGGCTTTATCTTTATACAAATGTCTTATAAATGATTTTATCATATAATAAGCTGTTTTTTTTCCACATGAAATAAATAAATATTTTATACATATGTCTAGGGAAGTTGGATGATGGATGAATGGATAAGCCTTAAACAGCTGTGGTGTATTTAGTCTTTAAAAAAAAATGTTACTTAGGTACAACTTGGAATAGATTTTTTTTTATTTTCAACACTAAATAGCTAACTATATGGTGTGTTAGACTTATCCATTCTTGCCTGGGCATCAGTATATAATACTATTTACAATATATCCATATATAAATAAATAAATATGGACACGGGATTGGAGATTGGTTTCTATTACTCAAAGCGTACCCGCTACCTATTTCCACTTTCCTGATATTTTTTCCATCTTCCACTTAGAAAAAATGTGATGGCAGTATTCTATTCCAAAAATCACACACCACAAAGTCCATTGAATGTGCATGCTTCTCCATTTAACACTAGGCTGACCTTTCTATCTTAATAATAAAGTGATATTTATTTTTTTATATGAAATACCTCATACATATATATTGTTAGGCCTGTTTCCCGTAGGCACAGACCACAGATCTACAACAATCTCGTCACACTTTCCTTGCTTCCTCCACACTCTTCAATCTCATGCAAGCCCGCAGGCGAAGGGTACTCTCGACCCGGCGACTTCCTAAAAATTTCGACAATTTGGTCAGGGTACGTTCTCCTTGGTCTTCCCCTACTTACCCTTTCATCGACGTCTGCAACGAAAATTTCTGTTGCCAGTCATATTTCATCCATCCTCTCTATGTGACCAAACCATCTCATCCCTTTCTCAACTTTTGCCATGACACCTTCTTTTACACTACGTCACTCTCTTATATCTTCATTCCTTATTCTATCGTTCAAAATGTGAATATCTTCATCACGCTATGACCTGATATAAGGATAACAAATTATCCTCAGTTTATTCGAAGGTAGTTCCATTGCAATATAAATGACAACTTACGTCTGTGCAGTGGCAGCGGCGTGGTCTTGCGCGGCCAGATCGAGGGCAGTATGCGCTCGTGCATGAGCCGCCTCACAGGGGTCCGGTAGACCGGCGCATCCAGGCAAGAATAGACCCCCTGCCAAGAGCGATAGCGCACGCCTGAAAGGATACACCATATTTTTGTAGTTAACACAAGTAATCGCTTACGCCCGTGGAAATCTACAATATTCTTACCCTAGGGTAGACAATGCGATTGCATTGTCTACCCTAGGGTAAGAATGTGATTAATAGAAGTGGAAGAATGAATTTTTAAAGTCCTTAACAAGGATGTTGTCTGCACTGATACATGCCACAACATCCTTATTCGCAGACGGGCTCAGCATCAATCTGTCTGGGAAGTCTGAAGCCCTTTCTGCTTGATGGCGCTGTTCTTATACAAATTGACTACAATAAATGTATGTTAGAAGGCCTATGAGCCTGAAAGGACATCTGCTCGAAGCGACTCTTCATTTCACCCGTCTATGTCCCGAGTGAATGTGTGATGAATGACAGATCAAAGAGTGCAAATAAGAGCTGGGCCTTCGAATCATTTCATCCACTATATTTAAACACAGTAAAATGCCAAGTCTTAATGGCAACACTCAGAAGGTTCTTTCCTAGTCAAGTCGACTTTTTTTTTATATATTCACGCCTATCCCCCGCAGGGGTTGGCAGAGACCACAGAGCTCCATCCGCTACCATTCTCTCAGCGAAACGGCTCTCCATTGGTCGCTTCTCGCCCTCGTGAGAATCAGGACGTGACGGGTGGCGAACCACGTCGCCGTCATTTTCAACAAATTAGGTATATTAAATTCGTCTTAGCGAATCCCATGAGCCGCAAGGGTGGATGGAGGTCAGCCCCAGCAGAGCCCTGCATTCTGAGGTAAGGCACTATAGTACCCGGGGGAGCCCGATTCCGGGTAGGTCGGCACGCTAGCGACTAAGCTCGCACTTAGCCACGCATCCATTGGCACGGCAGACCGTGGCTTGGCGGAGAGGAAGGGAAAGGATAGAGAAGAAAGGACAGGGCAGGAACGGAAATGCGGATTGGGGGGTGGGGGTTACCAGACTCGGAATAAATATTTATAAACCCATACATATATTTATTCCGATGCGGGGATCGAACCCGCGACCATTGACTCCGCGGGCGGAGGGCCTCGCCACTTAGCCAATCGGTTGTCGACTCATTCACTGTTCAACTTTACCTGAAGGCAACATTGATTGGCAGTGCCTGACGCGCTGGGTTGTTCATGATGCAGTGGTGGGCGAGCAGATCTATCATCCAGGGCGTCAGGGGCTCCAACCCCGAGTGGCGGGCGCACATGTCCCTTAATAATCTGATCAGGACCTGAAAACATAATGGATATATACTTTTATTCTAAACGCAACACACAAACATTGAAAGTTGCTATAGGAATTTATATATGTACTAGCTTTTGCCCGCGGCTTCGCTCGCGTGGAATTTGGTCTGCCACATAATGTATCGTGACAGATCATTTTAAATAAATATATATTTTTTTAAATTAATTTATGGTTCACAATTTTGGTCATAGTGGCTTCCACATAAAAGGTAGATATATGCTGTCGCGGACTTTTATTTAGAACTATTCAAGACAAACAATCCCACGGTACATCATCTTTGTGTAACCCCAATGGTTTAGGCAGCGCACGCCAAACTAGCTCTCAGACGCCAGATTTTTTCCGACTTAATTGACATGTATCGTTATATTACGACCAAAATTACATAAAATCATTACAAATTGTAGCCAATATGTTATTCCGATGTATAACCTATATTTCTGTAAAGTTTCATCTAAATCCGTCCAGTAGTTTGTTCGTGAAAGAGTAACAAACATACATCCATACTCACAAACTTTCGCATTTATAATATTATAAAGTAGGATCTATCCATCCAATGCTCCATCATTAGGAAGGCAGGCATTTTATGAAAAATTCGAAAATCTTACTTTTAAATAAGGCTTGCTTCGAGCTCTTTTTGTCAACGTGCTTTCCACATTTAATAAATGTTACCGCGACAGAATTTTATTCATTCAAAGAGAAGACTAACGAAGAAGGAAACAATTTTTTTATGGTATAGGAAGACAAACGAGCAGGCGTGTCAACTGATGGAAAGCAATCAACGCTGACTAAGCTTGCCGACCTTTAAGAAAAGTGAAATTATGTTAATGGGAGGGGGGGAGAGGGGGAGGGAGAGGGGAGGGAGTGGGAGAGGGAGAGGGGGAGGGTGTGGGGTCTCCGGAACTAGGCCGTTCACCCTACGAAGCGCGGTAGCTAAGCTACCACACAGACGCCGATTTTCTGCGGGAGTGTGGTACTTCCCCGGGCGAGCCGGCCCATTCATGCTGCAGACAAATATTATGCCATTATTGACAAAGTATTCGTCTGCAGCGTGGCTCCACCACTAAAATGGGAGGGGCAGAATTAAATACAGGAATGGGGGAGGAATTGGTTACGAAATGCGGTTACAATGTAAAACACTGCCATTTGAAACTGATTGATGTGGCACTTCGCCGGTCGAGCCGGCCTGTTCTAATTGCTGAGATGCAATAGATTTTTCTTATTCAAAACTCTGTCCTCTATAACATTTTTCCCCCCACCTCAAAAATACAGAATAATAATGTATGGAGTACCTTGATGGAAGAGTGATGGGCGTTCTCTTCGAACCACCGGCTGTGACGGATGGCGGCCAGGTGGCTGCTAATCACCTTGTAGTCCAAGTGAACCTTGAATATGAAATACGTATATAATCAATCAAAACATAATTAATTTAGTACAGTTTCTTAACTATGCTTCTCCGAAGAGATTTCATGTTTTAGTAGTGTAGCGTTATCATACAGTAATTGCGGATTTTTTTAGTAAATCAACGACAATTTTTTCATGGAACTAAATAACTTTATTCTGTAATGTATTGCCTGTTTTGATCAATGACCTTTTGCCATCTTTCAGGCAGCATCTGTTTGGTTTTGTGTTGGTTTTTATTAGCGAAAAACTGAATCAGGTACAATTTGTCATCATCATTACAATCATCGTTATTGAAATTTTTACCATTCAAGGAGTTTTGTAAAGGTCGAAACAAAAAGTAATCAGATGGTGCGATCCGCAATTACTTAGTTTCCAACCCAATAGATGGCGTTGTACGCGTGTTAAATTTATTGTATCACGTCATGGTTTGGCTCACGCAATGTGAACATGACTAGTTCTTGTGTTGAGATTATTCATTGAATACAGTTGAAAAATTCAAAAATAAATTAAATGATTAATTTAAGGTGTATTTAAATGGCGAGTGAAGCAATCCCTTAATGCTCTTCTTGAATATGAAATACAAATGTAATTAATCAAAACACAATTTATCATGCTCGTTCAAACAGATTTCATGTTTTCTTCTTATTGTCCTATGTCCCCTAGGTGGGCAAGAGGGCGTCCTCAGTGCTTCTCCATTGGGATCGGTCTGTCGGTCGGTGAGCGACGTGCTTCACTCCAGACCACGTCAATCCGATGGATTTCATCTCGGCCGCTACGGCGCGCTTCCAGGTGTGTTTGGGTCGGCCTCGCTTCCTTTTTCCTTGAGGAATCCATTCCGGCGCCTGTCTGGGGATGTGATCAGGGTTCCTTCGGAGAGTATGACCTATTCAAGTCCACTTGCGGCGCTAGATTTGATATCCCATCGGCGGTTAGTGACAAAGATCCAGTAGGCATTCGTTGGATATTTTATCGGGCCAGAAGTTTCCGAGAGTTTGTCGACAACATCGGTTAACTATGTTAATATAAATAAATAAAACATATGCTCACCTCCGGCTCAAGCTTTCTCAGGTTCTGGTGCAGCGTGGTGACCAGAACTCGAACAGCCGCTCCCGACGCGCTGACAGTGAAGCCACGCTCGTGGCACGCACTAGTGACGTTGCCTGCGTTCTCGGCTCGCATCAGCTTGTTCAGCTCCTCCGTTACCTAGTAAACCAGTGATTTATTCTTATTACAGATTTGAACTCTGAATTTTACTACTAATTCTGATATACTGGGTATGGGGTCCTAAGTCGCCCTCGGGGATACTCTTTTCGGCGTTACTGCAGACTGATCAAAGGGTACTTCCTCAACAATGGTCCATTGCATACTGATCGGGGGATACTCTCTTCCGCGATACTGAAGATTGATCGGAGGGCACTTCCTCAATGATAGTCCATTGCATACTGATCGGGGGATACTCTCTTCGTCGATACTGCAGACTGATCGGAGGGTACTTCCTCAACATTGGTCCAGTGCGAACAAAGTTGATTATGGACTGTCAAATCATTATAAATTTTTTACAGTACATACAAATATATGACTTGGGAAATCCACGCGTTATACGAGGGAAAATACGTGTTATACGAGGGACATGAAATCGCGTTATATAAGAGGGTTTACTGTATAGTAATCCGCAACATAATAGTTATAAAAACAACATTAAGTAGAATTTAAGAGTACTGAAATGGTGTAAATAATGTATTTCCATAAGCAAATTTGCCCCATACACAATGCTGATAAGGAGTGTCCACAGATCTTCTTAACTTTCCAATAATAAGGTAACATATCCAAATTGTATGTAGATTTTTTTAAAACTTACAATATTGGTTATAAAAACAATGTTAAGTACATTTATATTAGAAAAATATTTTTCTTTCCATTTATTACAATTAAAAAAATAAAAATTTAAGAATCTTGAAATATGGTGCTTCCATAGACAACCTGGCCCATTCAAAATGCATAGAACTGACCATAGTTTTTTAAATTTGGTATATGCAACCAAATGGTTTGTAAAAATGTTGACACTCACTTTATTGGAAAGTCCCTCGACAGCTTCTTTCGTGGGTAAAGTTTTCATGATCACCACAATATCGGCAACATTTTTGCCCGCCATCATTGTGCCTTTTTTGTACGATCCCACTTGACGCACTTCTTCCAATTGCTGAAATATTAATATGTTATTTAAATAAAACACTATCAAAAATTTGCCAAAATCCAATTGGGAGGTGATACCTGGCACAGAACAGTGCAGCCCAATTATTATTGTGGGTTACATAAACTATGGGAGCAAATGCTATTGTTTAGTGAATTTAGTAGGATTTTTTTACAAAGTATAACACCTTTAAATATTATATTTTTACTTCAGCATTATATTTTAGGTATTAGGAATAGTTTTATCAAGATGTTTTTCATTTGATTTAATAATAATGTTCCATACCAAGCCATTTTCGCCCGAATTATCACTCAAGCCATTTGATGTTTTGACTAAAGATAATATATTATCACACATTCATCTTAATAATCATTATGTATTATATCACATACAATATTCATTATTAATCCATGATTAATTTGTTTAGATTGGTTCTATTTATGTTATCTTCATGGTATAGAATGGGTTAATATTTGAACTTCCATGTACCCGATTTTGTTTAGTGCATAGTAACAAGTAGTGCACCTACCAGCAATTACCCAATATTTTGTATGTAGTGACACCGATATGGTATAACTGGCATTCGTCTGATAGTTATCACGGAACACTCATTTGGTGCCATTGGACGGCAATGTATTAATAACAGTAGAAAAATTAGAAACTCACACATGCTGCGAAATCCCCAGGAGCCACAACTAAATTATCCAGGACTGTCTGTAGTTTTGTGACGAGACTCAATACTGCTGATTGTTCCGATGGTGTAGGGCAAAGCTCGGCATGCCTTTTGAGGAGTGCCTACGCAAGGAAAAACAAATATTACATTGCATCTTTACTTTAATTGCTGGCACTCTTGACAATGATTCAAAAATTTGGTCCTTATTTACCAGTTTTAAGTTTCTAGTATATTATTCTAACAAACACTCCTTCAGAAGTGTGTAGGATGCCATTGGAAAAAAATTCAATACAAGTAAATTAGCTTCTCTATTTTATTTCAATTTGATTATTATATAATAAGGTAGAAAGGAATTATCACAGTTATTTTGTATAAAAAATGCTGCAATATAATTTAATTGGTATAGGGGTCCAACGGTATGGTTAACCCTGACAGTACTATAACCCTGACCCTACTGACAGTACTAATAACTACCACCTTCTTTCTCATCTATTATATTGAATATGAAAACACTTTATGCTTATAATTTTTAACAATCCTTTAGAGCACTGTTTGCTTAAGGTAATCATAGCGCACTATTTGAATTACCACAAGATATTGCCGAGCGATTGGAGCAGCAAGTTACAACAAAAAAAAACTCTAAAAAATATCTATACTTTTCTTTTTATCTACCAGTACTATAATACAGTTATAGTGAGAAATTCATTTCGTTAAAATTTCATTAAAAATCTATACCCTCGGCAGGACAGGGTTAAAACAGTATTAATATCAGTAGAGATCATCGCTGATCTCTACTTGTAGGTGATACAAGAGAAGGCTTTAAATTAACATTCAAAAGACTGAACTTATAAACTTCAAATACACTGTCAGCAAAAATTTAGTATGCAGATCTGAACAAGTCTTAAAAAATTCACGGCTATAAAAAAGTGGAGGAGAAACTACCAAAGTGAGAAATAGCATAAAGATTTAATAAGAACAAGAGGTTCCTTTTCTCAGTCATACACTCCTGACAGAGTAATTGTGGTCATAGACACGGTCGTTTAACAAGTTTTTATCATATGATTTTTATTATATTATGATCGTTTAACAAGGTTTAGTGAGGCTTCACTATTTCATTCTATCAATAGAACTATGTGAACAATCTATAATGGAACGCTTGGTAGAAGCTTGGATAGTCTGTCCATCTTGTGCGAGAACGCTGTCCCTCCACTCTCCCTTGCACCACTAATCGTTCCAGTGAGCTTTTGCTGCCAATAATATGCTCAAACATCATAAATATTCGTAATTGCACAATCGACAAGTCTTCGTTTGATGCGAATCCTTTAGAAAGCAAACGTTACTGCGGTGAGCAGTCTATTTTATTCGTAGCAAACGCCTACAGCACCACATATCAAGGGCATCAAGTTTAGTAACAAAAATAACCTATTTACCTGAGTAAGCGCAGAATCGTCCGGCGCTGGTTTGCATCTGGGAAATGCTGGCTCCGCTAATATGAGGTCAAAGGGCGGTCTTAGCATAAGAACTCTGGGCCTGTTGAACGGCGGCCGTCCCATTCCACCTCTCCCGGGCATACCTCGACCGCCTCTACCGGCACCGCGCACCATTTTGTTTTAAGAGTTTAGTTTTGTTAGTAACAATTTTATACAGTTTTCACAACTTATTAACACTTATGCATAACATGTACTTAGATTGTAATCTGAAAAGTGAAAGATGCCGTCTGAAAAGTATAAAAAATATATAATATGAAGACAATTAGAACTATAAACATACACTTATAAAATATAGAGGTCTATAAGACCATTAACAATAAACTTATTTTATTTAGAATTAACCTTAAATTTGAATGCAAATTTTATTTTATTTTCAATTCCAAATGAAGAAAGCAAATTAGAAGAGACGCGGATAAATTATTATTATAAATAATGTTGCCACACTTAATCGTGAAAATTGCTTGCTCTATGATATGTTCCACCTGTAACTCATAGTATTATTATTTTTAGGCTAAATATTAATGATACTCTAACGCTGTTTTTTTCTTTAAATTTCGTAATATAACTAGTCCGTAATTTTTTAAAAGGTGGTTTAAGGTGGTTATTCAAAGTCTTTCTTACTGTTCATTACAATTATAATGTTAAGCATAACGCTTAATAATTTCATATAATAGCGCATTTATTTTATTGACATTCAATTAGCCTTATTCAATTCGCTATTATGCACTTTTTTATTTCCTGTAGTAACTGCCACAATTTGTGCGCGTAATATAACGTTAAAGATTTTCTACTTACATTTGTTTGGTGAATATATTTCTATTTCTTTTGTGAAGTATATATAAATATAATACTAATATACTTGTGCATTATCAATACTGTAATGTAATTTGATCGTATTAAAAAATTCAGTTGGCAATAAATCTTCAATTTGGCTGAATTTTGTATATCGTCATAGTCATAATTAATGAATTTAATTTGACAATTCGTAAATTCGATAACAAAAATGACGTGGAATAATAGGTTAGGAGTTTGTTGTATTTAATATTTACAATATAAATTATTTTGCTAATAACTTATAAAGTTCTTAAAATAGTTTAATTACTTTTCTTCAAAATGATTGAAATAACGGACACACAGAGTAAGTACGAGTTTTATGTACATCAGGTATATGTAATTTATACAATTATTGATGAAAGCTTTAATAAAAACCATTTGATACAACAAGCAATTTGTATAATTTTTAATATTTGCACACATTACCTATATGAAAACTCAATGATGAAAACTCAACCTTTTGTTTTATAATTGAATCTATTGAGTTGATATTAAATTTTTTTACATTCACTATTTATAATTTAATAAAGATTTATAACGTAGATTCCAATAATTATGCCTACAATAAATTTACTGCAGTAATAAATTTGCATACGAAATACATAATTATTAAATTTATGTTATAAATATCAGTACAACAAAACTACAATTTAATAATGTATGTGACTATGTCATTAGTGAAACTACTGCCTCTCATTACTTATTAGTGAATAATAGCGAGTTCGATTCCCATATTAGGATAAATATATACACTACAGGCACTTATTCTGAGTAGATGCCTGCACCAATCTAGCTTGGCCAAGCGTGTTTTAACTTAAGAAAGAAACAAATGTAGAAAAGATTTTGCTGATGAATTTGAAACATTTGATTCATAAATCAATCTATATTTCTCACAGACTGGTAGTACTTCTGCATTGCTTGTTGTATTATGGATGTCTATGGTGTGGTATGCTGGCATTGATTGCTTTCCATCAGGTGACACACTTGTTAATTTGCTCTCCTAACTCATAATAGATGATTCATGGATGGTTTTTCTATCATCTGATAGAAGAGGTGTTTCTCATTATGAATGATGATGGAAAATAAATGCCTGATAATGTTTTCTGTTACGTATTTTATAGAAATTGGTGTGGGCTTGGCTGGCTTTGGTATGACCTTCCTATTTCTGGGTGTTCTACTCCTCTTTGATAAAGGCTTGCTGGCAATAGGAAACGTGAGTATTCATAAAATTTAATCTCTATTCATAATAATTACTTATTTCGACAGCATAATTTATTACACATTACATTACACATAGGTTAAGGCAAGTGCCTGAAATAGGGGTGAACCTGTCTCAGATCACTAGCCTTTCACCCCCTTACATCTATATTTCACTCCTCTTTCTGTTGTTTACTTGTGTTTATGTAGAAATAAATAAAAGACAAAAAAAAATCTATTATACACCCTATTTAAAGGGAAGTTGTTACTTTCCAGGGAACTTCATTCCATAAATCACTACGCTATGAAACCTGTTACCTTCATTGGTATTTATGAATGGATATGATATTAAGAAAAAAACAAGCTTACTCTTATCTAAAAGGCCAGCAACGCTTCGCAACACCTAGGGTGTTGCAAAGCGTTGCTGGTTTAGCCTCCCTATCCCATAAAAAACATTTGTATAAGTTTAATATACTGCTCTTCTCTTTCAGATTTTATTCATCAGTGGTCTAGCATGTGTGATAGGCTTACAAAGGACATTCTTCTTCTTTTTCCAAAGGCATAAAATTAAGGCGTCTGTCGCCTTCTTTGGTGGCATCACAATTGTTTTACTTGGATGGCCCATGGTTGGCATGATTGCAGAGATATATGGATTCTTATTACTATTTAGGTAAGTTACACATTTTAAGAGTCATAGACTATATACATGTATGCCTATTTCTGGCCATGCAAGTATACATGATAGAACATATGTTTATATTTTTAATTATCAAGTAATATTTTCATATTGAAAATTTGTCATCATCAGTCATTTGCTTCTTGCTACATGCATCCCATTTTTGCCAGCCACCCTGAGCATGTTGTCATTCCATCTAGTCTGAGGCATCCCATAATATGTTTTCAACATGTGGTCTCTACTTCAGTATACTACAATTTTAAAAGTCGATTCTCAGTCGATTCGACCAGTCTCTTATCACTTCAGTTCGCTAACATGAATAGCTATGTTGGTGACTTCATTCTCAACTGACAACCATTGAAATAGACCAGTGCTGGAGTAGTGTCTTGGAAGGCTTATATCCTGTAATCGACTACTGTATAATGATTATTGGTTGGATTGTAACAGATTAAAAAGCCATGTGATATTAAAATTTAAGTGTTTCTTTTTTTACAGAGGGTTCTTACCAGCAGCTGTTAACTTCCTCCGAATGGTGCCAGTTTTAGGGTCGCTTCTTAACTTACCAGTAATACGAACAGTAAGTTTATTGAAAACCTTACATACCAATTAATAATTTGATTTATATATATAGGGTGGCCCAGAACTCAATGTCAAGCCGATACGGGGTGACAGGATTGATTGTAACCATCATCAGAAAAATCAGAAAAAAAATCTACTGTGATTCTAGAAATGTTATTTAGGGTTACGATTCCAAAGTTTAAATGAACAAAAATAATAAAAATTAACCACAATAACCGATAAATGGTTACAGTTTGACCAAATTTCTAGGTTTTTATTAAATACCCATAATTTTCAAACTGCATGGGATAGATTTTTTTTCTGTTTTTTCTCATGATGGTTACAATCAATCCTGTCACCCCGTTTCGGCTTGACATTGAGTTTTGGGACACTTTGAATACATTGCCCAAATAGGTAGTCAATAAAGTGTGACGTTGACAATTCATATAATGTTTGCACTACATATATAAATTAAAAGTGATAAAACTCTAAACTCCACATGAGACAAAGATGATTAATGGAGTCAGGGGTTTCGGAAATCCATTACTATGTGTACAGTTAGAATCTTTACTTAGCTAAGATTTGTATAGTTGTCTTCCGGTTCGGACAATTAACGGTTGTCTTCCGTAGAGTCTACTGTACCTTTTTAAGTTAAGACTTAACGGACTTAACTACTATACCTGCTGATGTCTCGTGTTGAGTATAAATACGTGCCGATAACAAGATGGAAAAGTGGTGGCGTATGTTTGGCGTTGTGGATATATAAATGGATTTATGTTCCCTCAGTAAACCCACTTCTCCCTGTAGGAAAACACACATTATTAATTTTCTGTTTTTGTTTGCTTGTCGCGGATCTTAGCTAAGTAAAAGTTCTAACTGTCCACATGACACAAAGACAAGGGACACCTTCAAAATCTTGAGATATGTGGTACTTATCATGTGCAATTTATAGTTGGCCTCTAATTGTACACACTACTTTCTCATTCATGCATTCGTCATTGATCAAAATGAGTGAGTCCGCAAATTTTATGTGGAGAAATTTTGGCACGACGACTGTAATGTATGGATCGTAACTAATGATTGGACGACCTCAGTGGCAGGGCCCTTTGCCCACCGAGCCAATGGCATCGAAATAAATATATATGTGGATTTATAAATATTTATTCCGAGTCTGGTAACCCCCCTAACCCGCATTTCCGTTCCTGCCCTTTCCTTTCTTCTCTATCCTTTCCCTTCCTCTTCCACGATCCACGGTCTGCCGTGCCAAAGGATGTGTAGCTAAGGGCGAGCTTAACCGCAAGCGTGCCGACCGTCTCGGGATCGGGCTCCCCCTGGTACTATGGTGCCTTACCTCAGCATGCAGGGCTCTGCTGGGGCTGACCTCCATCCTCCCTTGTGCCTCGTGGGATTCACTAAGACGAATTAATATTCCTAATTTGTTGAAAAATGACGGCGACGTGGTTCGCCACCCGTCACTTCCTGATTCTCACGAGGGAGAAAAGCGACCAATGGAGAGCCGTTTCGCTGCGATGAGTGCTAGCGTATGGAGCTCTGTGGTCTCTGCCAACCCCTGCAGGGGTAGGCGTGAATATATAATAATAACTAATGATTCAAATATTATGATAATAAGAATACTATATCATATATAGAAGGATGGTGACTATATTTCAAATTATGTTTTTTTTTTCAGATTGTGGACAGGATATCGGGTGACAATGGCAGAAATATGGTATGATAATGTGTTGCCATATGGAAATAAAGACTTTACGTTAGTGTATATATTTCTTGTGTATATTTAATTGTGAACGTGTTTGTATGTTTGTGGTATACCTTTTTTGATTCATTAATAAAGTGTTGCTAGAATAATGAATAAATTATGGATACGTAACACAATGTTTGCACTTTAATTTTTAGGGTTACCATGTTAAAATTAATTTAACTAATTCAGTTATTAGTGGTGGTCTACGACTTTCCTTTAGGAATGCGCGGCTGTGCATATATGATTTACGTATAGTCAACAAGTCAGGAAGGCGGGCGAGTGATCGCAAAGCAAGCCATTTCGTCCGCACCGGTCTGCTTAATTTATTTTGATATTTTTTTTATGGGATAGGAGGGCAAGTGTGTCACCTGATGTCGTAATATACGCCGCCCATAGACACCCATGACACCATAGATATTATAGACACCTCGCCTCCTGGTATGTGCATATTGTAATATAATAAATATGTCATATACAGATATGTGGAAATCTCAAAAAAAAAACTCCCAAAATTAACATTTATTTTTTATTAAAATATACTGTATTACACACTCTAGTTTAATTGCAAGAAAATGTGGATACAACAGTTTAGTATTACACCACTAATGCATTTAATTACTTCGAAAAGAGTTATTTATTTAAAATGTTTGATTCTTAAATGAAATTATAAATTTAGTTATTTATTGGGTAAACAAGTTAAATCGCTATAATTATTCTGATAATTATGTAATTAAAATCGGGCGGTTAAAGTAATGGCACTGTCCATTCGAGTTGAATCCATACTCTGAAAAATAAGTAAAATTCATAAAGCTTCTGTACAAAAACTTAAAGACTTTTGGAATACACTTCTAAAAATCAAAACATACCCATTCATTTTGATTGTCTTCACTTCTGAGCCAAACGAACTATATAAACGCAAAAAAAAATCAATTTCATTTGTTAATTACACGAATCATTTATTACATATCACAATTAAACAATATAACTGATGCTAATATAAGATTATGAAAATGAAATAAAAACACAACGTCACTGATGTAAGTTGGCGGGAAAAGACTTCATGTAAGTTGGCGGGAAAAGTTCCCTTTCTTTATTATTTTTTTTGCTAAACTGTCATTGATTAATGTCCATTATGCCAAACGGTCTACCATTTTTATTACTCCATCGATCGGCGTACTTTTTTTTTCCAAAATAAATAAATACTACAAGTATATTATAATATTGCTTTAACTTAAAAAAATAATGAAATGTAAACAAGTTTTAGTCTTAATATTGTCACTTCTTTAATAGTATAACATAGATTTTAATCATTTTAATGGCTGATGTTCATTCTTTTAAATCACTATCGAATATTTTAATATAAAATTCTATTTAAGTACAGGCGATGCAAATGGTATATTAAAATAGCGGTATAACCACTTCAAACTGGCAGAAAATAAATAAAGATTTTGATAACTAATTTTTGCGATTAAATATTCGTATTTTTGTAATAAAAATATCGATTTTATTATATTTGTTAATTCTCTTTGAAATGTACTATATAAATATAATCTTGATGGTGAATTGTTGTATTTTTATTTATACTGAAACTTATATTTTATTATTATAATGGATTTCATTAAGGTGATAATTGAACCACACAGAAGTCTATGTCCAGTAATGGATTGGCTGGACAGCGAAGGCTGTTAGTCATAATAATGTTTTTATATTTTTTATTTTGTATTCTTTCTTTTTCTTTGAGGGCAATTATTATGCCAGTGTCAAGTAAAATATAAAAACATATCTTGAAATGTACTTGCCAGCTTGTCACATTTTGATAAAATAGTGGCTAGTACATAAGATGAAAATGAAATAAAAACACAACGACATTGTTGTAAGTTGGCGGGAAAAGTTTTATTTTTGTTTATTTTAGTATTTAAGTTGCATAAGCTGAAAGAAGGTACACTATAATTGCCAAGACACTCACTACATTTGTAAATAAATACTATCATCATCGACTTATAGCAGTCCACTGCTGGAAATACCCGCCATAACGCGTCACCTAACCTAATCTTCGGTTTCACGTATCTAGTTTCTGCCAGCCGCCTTGCGCAAACCGTTGCACCATCTACCTGTAAGGCGTCCCACACTATGTTTTCCATTACGCGGTCTCCACTCCAGCACTCGTCTACACCAGCCGTTGTCGGTTCTCCGACAAACGTGATCAGCTTATTACCACTTCAGTTTGCTGTTGTGTCTATACTGTATATTGCCTGTTATTCGTGTCCCATCCGTCCGACCTATGTAACATTGCAGCAATAAAAACTTAAAATTTCTGGATAACACTTGAATCTTTAGTGACTTTTGTGTTATATGTATTTTTTTTTAATATTTTTACAATTTTTAAAATTATTGAATTAAGAAAATAATATGTTCGTCATTGCAAAGTTATGTCGATCAGAAAAAATTACATCTGTCAAAAAGATCAAGCTAACTTGTACAGGGTATACTAAGGACCATGTAGGCTTCCGGCAAATTACTTTCTTTCGAACAACATAGATTACATTTCGAACAACATACATATTTCCATTTTCTGAGCTTGTGAAGCGGGCGGCCAGTGTACATTATGAATTAGTTGTGTGTTTGATTTTATTTTATGTTGAACAGACGCGCCAATTAACCATGCCTATATTTCTCTTCAGGATCGCGCGGAGTAATGAATGGTCTGGCGAAACTAATCAATACCATGGAACCACATTCAGGTTTTTTAAAATAAATACAAATATTTTATTTAAAAACCTTTTTCTTACTCCTCCCTTGCTATGTTATTTCGCTTACAAAAATCTAGCTAATAAAGATTATTAATGGAGTCAGGCGTTACTTTACTTATTAAAAAGTTACGGTACACGCATTTATTTTATATCACTTCATTTATACACCTTAATCGATCTATATTGTATAATTAAACAATATAACTGATACTAATATAAGATTATGAAAATGAAAGAAAAGCACAACGTCACTGATGTAAGTTGGCGGGAAAAGTCCAAAATACTTTTTGTTCATTTACTCAAGTTCAATTTTTTTTAAACTTGTAGTGGATGACACTGAATGTTATTAATGGAGTCAGGCGTTACTTTGCGAAAATCCATCACTATGTGGACAGTCAAAGGTTTTACTTAGCTAAGATCCGTGACAAGCAAAACAATAACAGAAAATTAATAATGTGTGTTTTCTGCTGGATAAAGTGGATTTATTTGGAACTTAAACTAAAAACTTACCGAAAATCGGCCATCAATTCTCCACCCACCAAGCACTACACACAACACCAAACACACATTACCACTTTTCCACCTTGTAAACGACACGTGTTTCGCCCTAACACGAGGCATCCTCAGGAATAGTAGACTCTACGGAAGACAACCGAAAAGTATTATATATAAAGTATTATATAGTAACTTTTGACTGTCCACTAGCTAATAAAGTTATCTGTCGATCCATAATCCAAGTGCACTATTAGTTGTGTTGGTGTAGCAATGTTCATCCTCCCTGTTCAGCAGCCGGCTCCTTCAATTCTTCATACTAGGGATGGCTTCGCTCGATTGCTGTATATCAGTCCGGTCCATCGTGGAATGGTAAAGAAAAAAAATAATTTGTTAATGTGACAATCCTCCGCAATGCCAATGAGTGTAGCTCATCGGTGAAATTTGAATCATAGATATGTTATTTTTTCTTATATAAATTAATATAAATAAAATGTTGCTATCATAGTCTGCTTCGTAATAAAATAATGGAGTTATAACATTTACTTGCTCCAAGTGCTATAAAAAGGCATCAAAAGCACAAGACGTGCTGATGGAGGCGACGGCTTTAGTGCCCCAATTATTTTTCTCATCCAAGTGGCGTAAAACCTTTTACGTGAAAGCGAAAAGTGGCGGGAAGTTTCTACAGGTGACTTTTTTTTTGTACCCTTTGTTATTCATTATTTCTTTTTTTTCTTTGATGACAATTAGTTACAACTATTATGCCAGTGTCAAGTTAAATACAATTATATCAAGTATCTTGAAAATTCTATTGAGGTTGTAACCTCGATAGTACCGATTAATCTGCTTCGTGTCCTTTCCATTCTATTCCATTCCATCTTATTCCTTCCTTATCTCAACCGCACTAATAAACCTCTTTCGTGTCTTCTCCCTTTTACGTGACACTGGCGAAATCATCCGTGCTATTTTGGCAATATTGAAAGCCATTAATTCAAATGAACGAATGAATGAAATGTACTACTCAGCTTGTCACGTTACGTCTTGACAAAATGGTGGCTATTTTACCAAACTTATAGACTTTAGCAGTCAACTTAAAAAGTATAATACATAATAAACGCATTTATTTCATTTCACTTCACTTATACTTCTTAATCAAACTATATTGTATAATACACCACCCCGATTAGATAATGTAACTGATAATATAGGATTATAAAAATGAAATAAAAACACAACGTCACTGATGTAAGTTGGCGGGAAAAGTACCATTATTTCTTAAAAGCTTTTAGTGTGCTGCGGTAGAATTTAATTGGTCAATTGCGAGCTGCGATAATCATGACTGAGTTCTGTGAAATAAAATAAAAATGATTGAATGGTCCCTTACTGGAGATTAAACTTTCGAAAAATTGAGGGGTGTTGCCTTAATTCCTATGATAAGAGGGCGAATAGTGAATCAAAAATTGATTTTTCGTATTACTCAAGTACACATTGCTACTATCTTGTAATCTATTAATATTCGCTCTAATATTTGACAAACTGTAAGGAGTACTGGGACTCTATTATTAGTTTTTCAATTCCTACTATTAGTTGATACTCTCTCTATTATTTATATATATTTATAATATATCTTGTTCAAATTTTCAATCGTAATTCAAATTTTCTTTTTTTTGATGGCAATTAGTTACAACTATTATGCCAGTGTCAAGTAATATACAATAATATCCAATCTCTTGAAATGTAACAAGTCAGCTCATCACGTTACGTCTTAATTTTTTCTTGGCAATTTTACCAAAAACCTTCTATGG
This sequence comes from Baronia brevicornis, assembly GCA_031353405.1. NCBI lineage: Eukaryota > Metazoa > Arthropoda > Insecta > Lepidoptera > Papilionidae > Baronia > Baronia brevicornis. Next base: position 39,743 of record JASFAT010003810.1, read on the forward strand.
ACTTTTTCAGTCAACTTAAAAAGTTACGATACACGCGTTTATTTTATATCACTTCATTTATACACCTTAATCGAACTATATTGCATAATTAAACAATATAACTGATACTAATATAAGATTATGAAAATGAAATAAAAGCACAACGTCATTGATGTAAGTTGGCGGGAAAAGTCCAAAATACTTTTTGTTCATTTACTCAAGTTCAATTTTTTTTAAACGTGTAGTGCATGACACTGAATGTTATTAATGGAGTCAGGCGTTACTTTGCGGAAATCCATCACTATATGGACAGTCAAAAGTTTTATGTAGCTAAAATCCGCGACAAGCAAAAACAATAACAGAAAATTAATAATGTGTGTTTTTCTGTTGGATTAAGTGGATTTATTTGGAACTTAAACCAAAAACTTAAACTCTACGGAAGACAACCAAAAAGTGACTTTTCTTTTGTCTTCCGTAGAGTCTACTATACCTGAAGATGCCTCGTGTTGGGGCGAAACACGTGTCGTTTACAAGGTGGAAAAGTGGTAATGTATGTTTGGTGTTGTGTATAGTGGTTGGTGGGTGGAGAATTGATGGCTGATTTTCGGTAAGTTTTTGGTTTAAGTTCCAAATAAATCCACTTAATCCAACAGAAAAACACACATTATTAATTTTCTGTTATTGTTTTGCTTGTCGCGGATCTTAGCTAAGTAAAACTTTTTACTGTCCAGACACTGAATGTTAATACAGTTTTATCAAATATTAATTCATTTATTAAATTTAATGAATAGTAGGAATTTACTTTTATTTTTTTTTATATTACGTGTTTTCCTATGGACATCTGTAGTGTCAAGGGTAGTGTAGATACGTTGCTTGTCATTGTATTGATGATGGATAATCGAAGAGAGGAAGATAAGAGAAAGGCGTGGGGAGCCCTGACGGAAGGAAAATAAAATACCGAAGAAAGATCAGCTATAAGCACAAGACAGTTTTCTTATATACCTAAGCCAAATTTCTAAAAAAATACATGTATACCAACCGATACAGGTATTTATTTGAAACCTGAGTATTCGGTCAATTCGCTTTTAAGTCAGGGTTGCCGTAAGCAAAGAGGGACGCCGTGAGGCATAATAGCTATTAAGATTTCAGCTTTACTATCAATAGAAATGAATAATGTAGAAATAGTGCCGGCGTTACGGAGAGGAAGCGATGGGGCGACGGCCTAGGGCTCCAAATGTGGAGGGGGGGGGGAGCGACGGCCTAAGGCGCCATATTTGGGGAGGCGCGATTGGAAAAATTGAATAAATTAATATATTTTTCGGGTATTTTAAAAATACATTAAAAGCTCTTTATTCGCGGGGTATATGTTCCATAAATATTCCGCGAATACAGAAACCATGAATACGGAATGGTAATTTATATAGGATTATAGGGGATACGTTCCTAGATGACAAAATAAAAAAAAAAACAAATATATTATATAAAAAATCAATTTAATTGAAGTTTTTAAACATTTTCATTAATTATCTTAAGGCTTAGACAATGGTTTGAAGAATTTTGTAATTATCTCTTGCTTGGCAGTTTTTAAAAGCTCCTTCAGTTCAGACTGATACGCAGCAGTCGCATTATCAATTTGACTCTTAAATATAGGACTTCGTTCCATAGACGGATCAATGTTCATAATAATAAGTCCTCGACGATATATAAAAGTTGTAATAAGATCTATTTAACTTTTTTTATTAGTCTATTTGACGGCATTTACAAAGGATATTGGGTTGGATACCTATTGGAATCCTTTTATTATTATGTATGTATTTATTAGATCCGCGAATAAAGAAACTTTTAGCCGTGAATATATTGAAATATGTATATAAATATGAAAATAGTGAAAACGAATGAAGGAAACGCGAATAAGGATCTTTTACTGTATATAAAAAAGAGAGCTACAAATCTTTCTACGTCCACATCGTTAACTCTGGGTAACGCTAAAGTAAAGATTAAACTATGCCAAACATTTACTTATATTTAATTAATAGAAAAGAAATAATTACATCAATTATTTCTTTTCTAAAGCTCTTGCTTTTTATTGCTTAATGTAAGAAATGTTTAATAAAAGCTTATTTTTACACAACAATCTGCAGTTTCAATTTGATATTATAATATAATTTCAAATATGCCTAATTTAAAATATTACCTAATTTGTCGAAAAATGACGGCGACATGGTTCGCCACCCGTCACGTCCTGATTCTCACGAGGGCGAAAAGCGACCAATAACGAGCCGTTTCGCTGCGATGAATGGCAGTGGATGTAGCTCTGTGGTCTCTGCCAACCCCTGCGGGGATAGGCGTGAATATATAATAATAATATATAATATAATTCAAATATGCGGGTTTCCGCATATCAGTTCCACGGGATGGAATGATGCGGAATGGAATGAATTGCAATCATTAATCCTGTTATGGTAAAGCAAGAAGATAAGGAATCACTCAACAAGCATCAGTACCTATTTTTATTAAGTAATAAATGTATTCTTCTTCTTAATTTTATGCTTATCTATCTTATTTCGAAATCAATACCTTATTTCGACTAGTTGGGGAGCCGAGATAAAATTCTAAACCTGTTGGTGCGCTGGGTACTGAAAAAGTTTGGGAATATCTGAACTGAGCTATTGCTTTTTAAATGTACCTATTTTTTTAAATAATTTTGAAATGAATAATCATTACGGTGTCTCGTGTTAAACGATATAAAGTCTTCAACACAATATAGTCACGGAATTATTAAATTCAACGCGAATCAACTAGCTGGGTTGAATTTTATACGTTAATAATGTAGCAATTAATTACTAGATGAACCTGAGATAACGTTTCACTGCGGTGCAATCAGGTCGCGTGCAAGGCAATCTTAGCGTAGGGTTACCATGTTTCGGATATTTCCACAAAATATCGGGTAAAAGATCGAATTGGAATTTATTTATTTCATGTGAGAACAGCTTATTCCAAGATACATTATTATATAAGACAATTGTGTAACAATAAAGCCAGTTATTGCTCTCGCATACGAATGTACTAACAATAGGTTAAGAGAATTATAGAATTATAATAAAGAATTATATAAAAATTTAAATAAACACCAAACATACATTACCACTTTTCCATTTTCCAACACGAGGCATCTTCAGGTATACTCAGGTATACAGTAGACTCTACGGAAGATAACCGAAAAGTTTTCGGTTGTCTTCCGTAGAGTGTAGTGGTTGGTGGGTGGAAAATTGATGGCCGATTTTCGGTAAGTTTTTGGTTTAAGTTCTAAATAAATCCACTTCATCCAGCAGAAAAACACACATTATTAATTTTCTGTTATTGTTTTGCTTGTCGCGGATCATAGCTAAGTAACACTTTTGACTGGCACATAGTTAACGATAATGTTAATTAATTGAACATTTATCATATTTCCATTTCAATGACAACCAAAATTCTTGCGCAGTGAAATAATTAATATGGGTTTATGTTGTTTTAGTTTTAGATAAAGGATTAATCATAAAATGTCTTCTTCATGTTGTAACGTCTTCTCCATTCGTGACATTGGCGAAATCATCCGTGCTATTTTGGAATATTTAATATGGGATATTTTAAAGGGTGCCATGGCAACCTTTTATGAAAATGTAGTTTCAGTAGTCATACAATAGCGAATAGAGGGTGAGATAAGCTGACTTGTAGTGAACGTTACGTAGATATAAAATCTTTTAAAGGTTACATTTTCTTACATAACCATAAATAAAATGTTTTTGAATATAACATAACTTATAGTGAACTAGAAGTTAGATCCATTTTATTAAATTTTTTTTCATATTACTGTAAAAGCTCTGCCTTATTCGCGCTTACACTATTCGCGGATTAAAAAAATGCGACCCAATTCCTATATTCGCGGCTAAAAGTTTCTTTATTCGCGGATCTAATAAGTACATACATAATAATAAAAGGATTTCAATACGTATTAAACCCAATATCCTATGTAAATGCCGTCAAATGGACTCATAAAAAAAGTAAAATAGATCTTATTACAACTTATTTTTTTATTTATTTGTTTTTTTTATTTGGTCAGCTAGGAACATATCCCCTATAATCCCATATATGTAAATTACCATTCCGTATTCACGGTTTCTGTATTCGCGGCATATTTATGGAATGTTTACCCCGCAAATAAAGAGCTTTTACTGTACTAAAATTCTTGTTAACCATTACAGCTAATTGGCATAGAGGCGGGGCTGTCGTATACGGAGTCGATCCTCACATCGGAATAAATATATGTATGCTCTACAGATATTTATTGCAAGTCTCCATACCCTATTCCATCTTCGATGAAGCTGTTTTAAATTTTCCGGGTCCATGGCTAGTTCTTGCGCCGCAAGTGGACTTGTATAGGCCATACTCTCTGAAAGAACCCTGATCACATTCCCAGACAGGCGCTGGATTGGACTCCTCAAGGGAAAAGGAAGCGAGGCCGACCCAAACTCACCTGGAAGCGCTCTGTAGGGGCCGAGATGGATCAATCTGGTTGACGTGACCTGAAGTGAAGCGTGTCGCTCAAGATCAATCGCAATGGAAAGCACTGCGGACGCCCTCTGCCCCACCTCGGAGACATAGGACCATAAGAAGAATGGCTAGTTCTTTCAATTTTCTTGACATTTGTCTCTCTCTCTCTTTTCCTTTTAACACGTTCGCGCGCGGTACGTCGGTGGGCGATAGAAGATAAAAAAACTAACGCGACACTACGTCGACAGTCGTTCAAGTTTGAAATCTAGTAATCCACCGTACGAACAAACAATACCGCCCGTCGACGTACGGTGGATTACTAGATTTCAAACTTGAACGACTGTCGACGTAGTGTCGCGTTAGTTTTTTTATCTTCTATCGCCCACCGACGTACCGCGCGCGAACGTGTTAATAGGTATCTAAACTTTTTTTTAAGTTGCATATTAGGTTGAGAAAAAAATACTGCGTCGAATGGTTTTAGTTTCAAATCTCTGCGACCCATAGAAGATTTTGTACAGCGTTGAAACTGACTGTTTTTGAATGATACATTTTTTTCACAATTTTTAAAAGTCGATATATGTATACAAATAACATATTAATCCGTACACGCTAATCTCCGAATCCGCCCAACAGATTTTGTGAGTGTATATCGTTGATTTCAGTTTGTAAGATTGGATACTTTTTAAACCGATACATATGTAGAGCTGTTATCGAGATCTAAAAACTCTATTTTCTTTTCAAAGAATATTTTTCATATTTTTTTTCCGATTTGTGGCAGGAGCACGTCTGCCCATTCTTACATAAACATAGTATAAAAATAAAGTTGTCATGGCGGTCCAAATGCCTGGCCATACTTCTCCTTGTATTCAATACCCTGTACAAGTTAGCTTGATCTTTTTGACAGATGTAAATTTTTTTGATCGACATAACTTTGCAATGACGAACATATTATTTTCTTAATTAAATGATTTTAAAAATTGTAAAAATTTTAAAAAAATAGATGTAACACAAAAGTCCCTAAAGATTCAAGCGTTATCCGAAAATTTTAAGATTTTTTATTGCTTCAATGTAAAATTTAAATAGGAACACTGAAAATAATAGACACTTGTACAATGTTACATCGGTCTATTCTGTTATTCGTGTCCCATCCGTCCAAAATAATATGCTGTATGATTTGGCATTTCTCTTTAATCCTTCTCTTTTCTTTGATGGCAGTTAGTTAAAACTAGTATGAGAGCGTCAAATAAAATGGTAAATTATATCAAATCTCTTGAAATATCTAGTCAGCTTGTGACGTTACGTTTTGGTAAAATGGTGGCTATTCTACCAAAACCTTCTATGGACTTTTTCAGTCAACTTAAAAAGTCACGATACATACGTTTATTTTATATCACTTCACTTATTAGTTTTAATCGAATTATATTGTATAATACGCCGAATTATATTTTACAATACTTCACCACAATTAAATAATATAACTGATAATAATATAAGATTATAAAAATGAAATAAAAACACAACGTCACTGATGTAAGTTGGCGGGAGAAAGTCCTCTTTAATCCTGTTTAATACCGTTTCATTGGTAACTATTTCTTAAAAAAGTTATTAAAAAACATAGAAAATTATTTTTACCAAAATGGCGGCAGGTCATATGAAATTTTCCTACGAAATTACCATGAGACCTTCTATTGCGTATAATGTAGGCTGAAATCTACTTTAATATATGTTCTTGGTTACCAAGCGCGTCTTATTGTTATAATATACTCAGTGTGGAGGAAATATAAGTCGGGAAAGAAAATGAGGTTATTAGACAATGGAGCATGCATGCAGGTGTAGTTATATAATCTTATTTGAATGTGCGCATCGCGAAATTAAAAAATAAAAACTTGTATCAACTAGAATCTTTAGAGAAATAGCAAGGATGGACATTTTACGTCACTTGTAAACTATAGTATATTATTCTATTAAAATAAATAAATAAATAGAAATCCTATTTTTTAAATTACGTCGAACTGATTCCCAAAATAGCAGGCACGCCACGATGTGCGTAGGATGACTGGCAGAGACTGGATGCATGCAACTGAATATCAGGCTAGGTGACGCGATTTAAGAAAGGCCTATATCTAAAAGTTGACTGCCGTGGGCTGATGATGATAAGAATCATTCTTGCCTTATTATTTAAGGCTTCACTTACAAACGTCATTGGTTTTCCTCTTTCTATGTCCTATTGAGCTGTTAATAAAATAATATTTACTTTAAATGTAAATAAAACAAATATCTGGAATTTTTTCCAAAATTAGGGAAATTGTATTTAAATATATTGTATTATTTTTATATCTAATAATATTAAAACTTTATATTATTAAAATATTATACATCATACAACCGAAATTAATGGTCCGTGATTTAGAAGTTATAATGAAATTCACAATTTTCAATTAATCATAGCCGTGACAGCGTGTGCCATCCTTAGTGTTGCCATATTGCGAATATGTCGAACTTTTACCTGAAAAATTTTAATAATTGACATATGTACTTCCTTACGATGTCGAAACGTGGATACTGAGTATCCGTTTGCTCCACAAGCTCTCAAACTCTTTATGTTAAGAGATTTGGAATGAAAAAATACGCTGAAGACCACAGTTGCAGCGGCTGGATCTCTAGCATATTTCTTTGGTTCTTATAGGTAGAAAAATGAGGTAAAATGTCTTTTTGATTCACTATGACGAATTTTAATAAACCTAATTTTTTAAAAAAAGACGGCGACGTGGTTCGCTACTCGTCACGTCCTGATGCCCACGAGGGCGAGGAGCGACTAATGGAGAGCCCTTTCGCTGCGATGAACGTGAGAGGAAGGGTGGATGAAAAGATGGATGAGTGTGGAGGAAGCAAAGAAGGTGTGCCAGGATCGTGGTGGATGAACATCTGTGGTCTCTGCCTACTTCTACGGGAAACAGGCGTGACGATATGTACGTGTGTATTATTGGCGTTAGGCGGAGATAGAAATGAAAAACATGTATCTTGTAACGTCTACATCTGCAATTACAACTTCAAGCGTGGTGCAGATGCTTTACCCACGTTAGGGTAAGACTGAAGAAAAGAAGCAGGAAGTAAAGGGAGAGCAAGTAGGGAATAAAGGAACGGGAAAGTAATTGGGAATATGGCTCCTATCGTACATAACGAGGTATCGTATAAAATGCTGCAACTTGACGATGATATTCTGTGAAGATCTATTTGCCTATTCTTTTTTTATGCGATAGTAAGGCAAACGAGCAGGCGTGTCACCTGACAGAAAGCACTCAATGTCGCCCATATACATGTGTCGTGCCTTGGGCATTTCACAAGTGTTGCCGGCCTTAGAGAAATATGTAGGCTTGTTTTTCGAAGGTTTCAATGGAATCAGTACCAAAATAACGCTGGAGGCAGCTAATTCCACAGATTAGTGGTGTGTGGAAAGAAGTTTCGGGAAAAATGCACCACCGTAGTGAGTCGCCATTCATCCAGATACTGGAGATAAAAGTTTAAAGTAAATTTTAATATTAATCTAGTATGGTTAGTTTCATTAAAATACAGTTAGGTCATACGCTTTAAAAATATTTTTTATTGTCCGAATAGTTAATAACGTAATTATTAAAATGTGCCTGAAATATTGTAAAAGCTTTAAAAATAACAACACTACGTAACATTTCATTCACGTACATCGATCAACTATGAAGATGGCAGCACTGGTTTCAATTTTAACTCACACAAATTCTACAATTATTTGGCAAACTACACCAACACCATCCACGCGTACAAATCCAGTGGCGATATTCAAGCGAGTTCGCTCAAACGTTCATTGTGAGTGGCCGCAAATTGGCTGAAGAAGCTTTTTGTCCCTTTCTTCTGTTACTTTAAAAAAGAATCCGATGCAACTTGGCCAACACGACAAACAATGGCCAACGCTTGCCAACGTAAGTTAAAAGGGAGGAAAAATATCCTTATATAAGTTGGCGTTAGCCGTCCAGCCAACGTTTAGCGAGCATGCGATACTACCTCGCTTTTCATTTTCAGTAACCGCCCGTGCCCGGGCAGAAACGGGTGTGTGTTAGCAGACTTATTGATTTTCCGCCCTTATTTTTCGAAAAAAAAAAACAGCGTTATAACACGGGTAGTATTCCATAATGTATATTTTATCGCAAACATGAATAATAAACGTTGTTAAAAGCAATTTTTTTCACATAAATGCAATCGAAAGTGATAAAGATACGTTTTAAATCCCGAACTACACGAAGGATCTGATTAGAGTGAGATAGGTGCGCGAAGGAAAGATAGGTTAAAAGATACAATTCTCTCTTGTGTCATGTTTAAATATTAAATTAAAATGTAAAAAGAAATGTGACCTAGTGTGGTGTTATTTATAATAAATATATTTATATATTTGTAAAACAATTACGGTTATAATAGATCGATTATGTGATAAAAACGTTTATTTTTTCAATTTCTCCAGTGCTTTCCTGTTATATGTGTGTATATCTGTAAGTATATTCAATTTATATATATATTTTTTATATTGGCTACAAAAATCGTATATTGTAAACTAATTATTTAACTTTTTTTTTAATTTTTCCAGTCTAAACTTAAAACGCAATCAACTTATGCTTTAAAAAAAATATAAACCATAAACAATATCTGTTATTTTTTAATTAATACTCTTTAACGTTGCCATTATAGCTTTTAATGTCTATACCTTTTTATGGAATAAGGCCTACATTTTTATTGGATATACCTTATCAAATATTGAGCTAATCTCATTTTGAACTTTCTCAAGGTTTGCTTTTTTCTGAAATTTATATTCCACTGTTATTTGTTCAATACTAAATTCAATATTAACTTTTATTGCATTTTTGTAAGTATTTTAAATGATTTATTTTAATCTACAAAGTTTATGTTGTAGATTTACTAAAGATATTTTGCTTTTTCAGTACGTCACTAGCTATGAATCAGAATTTTTTTTTTCAAAATATATTTTTTATCTGTGTCACGACATTATTTTTATTATACTAGCAATGTTTTTAAATTATTAAATATTACGAGAATTCTTGTTAACCATTCTAACTTTATAAGAAAACTAACTTTATAATGGTTATACTAGGAAAGGTCCAATTGAGGATATAAACCCACGACGTACAGATCGTAAACCATGCCAACTTTATGTCACCTGAGCTATTTCTGCTTAACCTATTGACTGCCAGCTACGAGATATCTTGTAGTGGCAACCACCACAAGAATTTTATTTAGTGACGCCAGCTACGAGTTATCTCGTAGTGTTTTTTTTTTGAATAAAAATGACTGTAAATGCTATTACAATATTATATCAGTAACTTAATATAATTATATTTTGTAAACTTTCATGTATTCTTCAAAATAAAATCTTGGCACCCAGGGAAAGACGCTCTAAATATGTCTAGCAGTATGTATGTATATATGTGCTGTATGTATATATATATAATAGCTCTATCTAGTATTTTATATATATTTAGTACCATTTTTTTAAAGCTCTTTCTTTATTGCTGAAACTTTTTTCTATTACATAGAAACTTATGTTAATACATTACAGTTTTCATTTCGGTATTGAGCGTACCCTGTGACAAATAGTCCACTTTCAGCTGATTCCATTCTTCTCTATTCCGTGCTATTCTGTACCAAATTGTCCCTCCAATAAATAACCTTAATATCGTCTGTCCATCTTTTAACCTGTCTGCTTCTCATGGGTACCAAACATCAAAAAAAAAGTAAAGTGGAAAACAGGAAACGAGTCGAAAAAGCTATAATACAGACGGCAATCGACTTCTATAAAAAAATTATTTGTACCATTATAGACACATAAATGGTAAAAATATTCCGATGCGGAAATCGAAATCACAATCCTTGGCTCTAAATGCTAACACTTCATCACTGCGCCATTCGGGTCGTTATAAATTCTGTGTGTAATAAATACATTTCTATATTTCGATCCCCGAAAAGTTAAATAGCTGACCTCCATAATTATAATGGTATTTTGACACGCTAGCACGTTCCATGTTTTAATGGCATGCAAATATATTAGGAATATGGGTTACTTGATGGTAAGTGATCACCGTCATCCATGTTCAAATTCAAATTTCTCTACTTCGACATGAGAAATTACACTTCGTTTATCGAACGTCAGTCTGTTATCAATAAAGATTTACCACCATTTTTTTATGAGGTTGTCTATGGGCGGCGTTGATTGCTTTCCATGAGGCGGCACGCTTGCTCGTTTGCCCTCCTATCCCATAACAAAATGAGGTTCTTCTGGACGGAGAAGAAACGGCGAAAGAAACTCCGCAGGTATTCTCTTTTTAATTTTTTTTATAGCGTGTTAATTAATGTGTATAGATCAAACTTATAATCTCGCAGATAAGAATGAGAAGGTTCGGTTATGTCTCGAAACGTCACGATCCGGACGACGAAACAGCGTCGTTCGGATCCACTCACGACACCAACACTCACACGCACTCCGGCTCTAGCCAAGCACGTAGAGTAGGGAACACTTCTACACCGGCCGCTTACACGAGATTCTCTCACGTACCCGGTCGGTTCTCACCCCCTAGACCTTAGGGTCTATGGGACTAATAGGGACTATAGTTACTAAAGTTCAACCTCCCCTACATGTTTAACGTAGAATCATGACGAGTTTAAAATCAGCACACACACATATGTGTACCTCCGACACGGCATCAGGCCGATGGAGTCTGCGATTTGCGCAGATTCCCAATTATATTTTACTTGCCCGCAGGCTTTCAGCCCGCGGGCCCTGAATTCGATAAAGCTGTTAAAGCCAATAGGCTACCAGCATTAACATCTTCGAATCCAATCTCGAAACGTGGACGCTGACAGTCCGTCTGCTTCACAAGCTCAGAGTCGCTCAGAGAGCTAAGGAGAGAGCTATGCTCGGAGTTCCTCTGGTAGATATGATTCGGAATGAAAAAATCCGCCAGAGAACTAAAGTCACCGAAATAGCATTTCGAATTAGCAAACTAAAGTGGCAATGGACTAGTCACATTTGTCGGGGATCCGACAATCGTTGGAGCAAGCGAGTGCTGGAGTGGAGACCGCGGTTTGGTAAACGTACTGTGGGACGCACCTCGGCTATATGGTGCGACGATCTGCGCAGGGCGGCTGTCAGAAACTGGATGCGTGAAGCCGAAGATCGGGCAAGGTGGTGCGTCATTGGGGAAGCCTATGTCCAGCAGTGGACTGCCGGCGTGTGAAAAAAAGAACAGGCCCAGAGAAATAGGTGTTCACAAGCAGCACCAGTTGACAAGTTGACGCGTGTGGCAGCCATCGCCCTCCTCAACTGTTCAAAGGGAAATGGACGACCCGCCACATTATGAATATCTGTAAAACTGGAGACATCGAGAAGTATAGGTCCAACGTAACTGGATACCCGATACATAAAAAAGTGCTCATGTCTAGGTCTGAGTACCTCAGTATCAGCTTCTTCCTTTTGATTGCATACAAAGTCTATATCTCAGTTTCCATTTTACCAATCCTGTCCAAGGTCCTTGAAAGGATTGTGCAGAATCAATTGTCTTTTTATCTCTCCACTAACTGTCTGTTAAGTCCTTTTCAGTCTGGTTTCCGTCCAGGCCATAGTACTGTAACGGCTTTAGTTACTAGTCAAAACGTCAGGTAGTTCGAATTGAGTGGTATTTCTAAACATCAAAGACCGGCCACGCTTCTGCTATGCTTATATTATTGCACCTATCTATCTAGTGACGATGACGATAAACTTCCATCTAATGAAACATGCTGGTTCCTACCTATTCCATTAAAAGAAAACCAACCTCTCACTGAAAAAAAAAACACACGCTTGCATAGACAATATTAAAAATTAAAAATAAGGGACGTTGGTATAGTTTTTGGCGTTATATATTATAAAATGAGTGGACCTAAACGTACCCTTACGACCAATAAGTGTGTTTGACCCCGTACTAATACGGGTAAATAGTTCCCGTAGGGTGGTGTTGTTATAAATACATATGCACTTATGTATTTAGAATCGGTACTGTGTATTAGGATTTCCCATTTGGCTGAAGTTCTAGTAGCCTATGCCATAACAACGAAAAATAAATTTGATTTATTGTTTTGAGTTTTCCCGCCAACTTACATACGTAACGTTCGTTTTGTTTTTATTTCATTTTCATAATCCTGTATTATTATCAGTTATATTGTTTAGTTGTGGTGGTGTATTATATAATATAATTCGATTAAGACGTATAAGTGAAGTGATATAAATGCGTGCATCGTTACTTAAGTTGACTGAAAAAGTCCATAAAAAGTTTTGGTAAAATAGCCACCATTTTATTAAAACGTGATAAGTTGACTAGTTACATTACAATTAATTGGATATTATTGTATTTTACTTGACACTGGCATTATAAATGTAACCATCAAAGGAAAAAACAATCACAGTATTACATGCAATTTTTGTCTACGGGTGAATAATTAAACATGTTGTTTTGGTCATAAATTTTCTTTTTTTTTGATGGCTGTGAGCTATTATGCCAGTGTCAAGAAAAATATAATAATATCAGTTATTTTAAAATGTAGCCAGTCAGTGTGTCTCGTTACGTCAAGATAAAATGGTGGCCATTTCAAAACGTATGACCTTTTGCAGTCAACTTAAAAAGTCACGATACACGCATTTATAATATATTTCACCACTTATACGCTTCAATCAAAGTATATTTTACAAAACGTCACCACAATTAAGCAATATAACTGATAATAACATAATATTATGAAAATAACAACATTACAAGTAAAAAAAACAACGTTACAAATGTAAGATGGCGGGAAAAGGCAGGACGTATATTGTTTATTACGTAGTAGATTTTAATAAAGATTGTAAAGGCAATTATGGCGCGAATTTACACGTAAGTGGTTTTGGCCGAGGTAAAGGTGTCATGAATATATGTGGGGCGATATTCAGATGTCAGAATTGGAAAAAGCTTCCGGCACAAAGTGACGGCAACGTTGGAAGGGTTAGTGATCTGATACCGGGGGGTGGGAAAATTGAAATAGTAAATAGACCTTTTAATGTGATAATGGAAAAATACATATATGTGTACTTTCCATTGTCACATTAAAAGGTTACTATTTACTTTTATATATTATAGTGATATATGTGTTATAGAGGTCGTCCGTAGTAATACGGAGACCCGGGATCTTTATGGGGTTTCTTCTTCAAATAAAACTCTTCCAATAATATTAATTTATTATTATTTCAAACTAGCTGACCCGACAAACTTCGTACCGCCTCAGAATCAATAAATAAAAAAGCTGAACGATAATTGCAGAATGTTTTCTACTTTAGTAATAAATGTGGTCAAAACTTAACAGGAACAAAAAGAAATCGTAATCACTAAAATAATGTTCGATATGAATTAGTTTTTATTATTATTTTTAATTACACATGATGTTACTTGAAAAATTGTTATGTCACAAAGGTACAAAATAAAGTTTGTAATGTACGGTTCTAATTTAAAACTTGCTAACAATACAAATTAATATAATATCTTTATCTCATGAAATACAACACAGATTAAATATAGTTAATTAAGTTTAATTATTATGATATATTACACTTGATGTTACTTAAAAATAGTCACGTCACAACGATCAAATATTTGACAGGTAGAAATAGTTTGTAAGAGAAAACGAAATTGTTGCTTTTACTATATTCCTAATATTTTTATCATATTTACTCACCTTTTAAATTTTCCCTGGACTTTCAAAAATAATTCAAAACCAAAATTAGCCAAATCGGTCCAGTCGTTCTTGAGTGAGTTGAGTCGTTATATATATATATATATATATATATATATATATATATATATATATATATATATATATATATATATATATATATATATATATATATATATATATATATATAAAGAAACTAAAGTCACCGACATAGCCTTTCGAATTAGCAAATTTAAGCGGCAATGGGCTGGTCACGTCTGTCGGAGATCCGACGATCGTTGGAGCAGACGAGTGCTGGAGTGGAGACCGCGTCTCGGTAAACGTAGTGTGGGACGCCCCCCGGCTAGATGGTGCGACGATCTGCGCAGGGCGGCTGGCAGAAACTGGATGCGTGTAGCCGAAGATCGGGCTAGGTGGCACTCCATGGGGGAGGCCTATAGGCAGTGGACTGCTGCTGCTGATGATGATGATGATATATATATATATATATATATATATATATATATATATATATCATCATCATCATCATCAGCAGCATATATATATATATATATATATATATATATATATATATATATATATATATATATATATATATATATATATATATATATATATATATATATATATATATATATATATATATATATATTATATATAACAAAATAATCATTTGAACACGAAAGAGCGAGATGTTCTACGAGATATAGCAGTCGGTCTAATCATTATTAATTCAAAAAAACAATTATTTCTTTATATTTCAAACTTCAAAATTACGAATGTAAAAACTAAGATAGTAAAAAAGGTTTTATTAAATTCAAATATTTTTTTTACCAAATTAATGATACATTAATCAATGTATCAATCACTACAGTATATAATACAAAATCTGAATACAAATGTATCATCTCTCTGTGTACTGTATTGAATATATTACGGTGAATGATCTGAGGAATTGTTTAATCTCCCAGCCACATACTTCCATATACAGTACGCGCCACAAAAATTTCCATCCCATCACCTGGATAGCCGGCCGTCTACCACCGTGTGATTTAGTCGCAGTCCACCACGAACCGTGCAAATATGGAACAATTTACCACCTAAGGTGTTCCCGCATGATTTTGACATAGGGGTTTTTGAGAAAAGAACGTATTTGTTCTTTAAAGGCCGGAAATACATCTGTGACGATTCCGGCGTTCCGAATGTCTATGATGACGGTGATAGCTCACCACCAAGTGATACGCATGCTCGTTTGCCTGCTCTGACATAAAGAAAAATAAGCACAATATTTTTAATTAAAAAAAATTGTCACACCATCGCATTGTTCAGTTGCATTCTCTGGCAGCTTTAAATATAATACAATCAAGCTGGAACAACTTTTGCCATGTAGAAGATTAATATTAATGAAGTTCTTTAAATTTGACAGGAAACTTCGAATTAAAACATAAAATCGACACTTCCAAGGAGCATTACGCCAAGTTTTAGGTATTTTCTGTTTTTAAGGGACAACCCCTCATTAATGTTTTAATATTCCCAAAATTAATTTCTGTTATTAAATTTATGTTCCGAAAATTTCATAAAAAATTTATGTTCCCAAAATTTCATAAAAAAATTTATGTTCCCAAAATTTCATACAAAAATTATTTTCCCAAAATTACATAATAAATTTATGTTGCCAAAAATTTCATGAAAAGTATTAAGAAATTGAAAAGCTTTTAGATTTACATAACGCCAAGTACTTACTTTTGCAAATAGTGCGATATACAAGCTGCGAAATATGATTATTCTGTTGAATACCCCGCTAAGTCTAAATTAAAAAAGAACAAATAAATATATAATAAAATAATGCAGTTTTAATTACCGATAATTGAATTACTCAACCTGCAAATTTCATTTAAATAGATTTAATTATATAGCAAATATCGACATTTTTCTTTAGAACCTACGATATTCGACTTAGCGTAGTATTCTTTGGAGGTATCGAAATACATTTTCAACATTCTCCGATGTCCCTTGGGTGTCTGGTGGTAGAAATAGGTTTTCAACCTTAACTATTTTTTTCAAACAATATTCCTTGTTTGAAAGTAGTTGTCAAGATTAAAGTCCTAATGTTGCCACCCTATCGGGCACCGAAAGACATGCTGCCACAACTGAAAAATATTTCTATATATACTTTTCGTTGACAAATTTTAGATCTCGGCAATGGCTCGACCTATTGAGTCAAAAAGTTCTAACAAGCTTAGATGAACTTTTGCTGTCGAGTTAAAAAAAAACAGTACATTCATTTATTCATATAACTTAAACTATATTGAGAAATAAGCAACCAGTATTAAAGAACAGAATTTGATATTAACTAACTTTAGAACAAAATAGATAGATAACATAAGATTATAGAAATTAATTAAAAACTCAACTTCACTTATGTACATATCTTGGCGGGAAAAGAACAAATATAGTTTTTTTTCTTTTCTTTGATGGCGATTAGTTATAACTATTTTGCCAGTGTTAAGTAAAATACAATAATATTTAAATCTCTTGATATATAACTAGTCAGTTTGTCACGTTACGTTTTGATAAAATGGTGGCTATTCTACCGAAACCGTTTATGGACTTTTGGAGTCAACTTAAAAAGTTACGATACGCGTATTTATTTTATATCACTTAACTTATATACGCATTAATCGAACTATATATAATAACCCAGTTTTCCAGAGAGGAGGATACAGTTGGGCTGGGCAGCGTTCAGGAAATTCCGTCAAGTCTTCTCGTCGCCCATACCACAAAGTCTGAAGACAAAAGTCTTCAACCAGTGCGTCCTGTCCGTACTCTCTTACGGTGCCGAGACGTAGACACTGATAGTCCGATAGAGACAGAGGGCTATGGAGAGCGCTCTGTTTGGGGTTTCTCTGGTGGACAGAATTCAAAATGAAGAAATTCGCCGGAGAACCAGAGTCACCGAAATTGCTCTTCAAGTTAGCAGACAGAAGTGGCAATGGGCTTGACATGTTTGTCGGAGAACCGACAATCGTTAGAGTAGACGAGTGCTGGAGTGGAGACCGCGACTCGGCAAACGTAGTGTGGGACGCCCTCCTGCTAGATGGAGCGATGATCTGCGCAAGGCGGCTGGCAGAGACTGGATGCGTGTAGCCGAAGATCGGGCTAGGTGGCGCGCCTTGGGTGAGGCCTATGTCTAGCAGTGGACTGCCACGGGCTGATATTGATATTGATATAATAACCCACCACAATTAAACGATATAACTGATAATAATATAGATATAATAACGGATATATAATAACGGATATATACGAATAATATAATAACGGATTATATTTTTTTTAAATTGGTTGAGTCGAACACAGTCAATTCTTACGAACGTAGCTATCATAAATATTATTAAATTAGCTTAGAACGACTTTGTATTACTGGGAACTTCGGTGTTGCCATTTCCAGTTTATAGCTTGTTAGTTCGACCTTGATACAAACGGCTTATAATATGGTTTATACCATGTTATTTATTCAGACCTAAAGGCGTTTTATTATATTTCTAGGTCATACAAGTACAATTTAATATTATACAAATTTAATATTATTGCCTATAGTGACGGTCGCTTGGCTGAATGGTTCTAGGTCAAGGGTTCAAATATCGATGAAATAAAAAAAATCTTCTTCTTACGATAGTGCTTCTCCGACTAGCGATGGTTGGCAGCCAATTCATTACAACTCACCTCTTCTTTCGCGAGGTGCAGCAGTTCTGGAGTACACGCTATCCTGGTCTACTCCCTGATATTACGTAGCCAAGACTTTCTTCTCCGACCAACTTGTCTTTTGCCCACGACTTTTATCATTATGAACAGATGCAAAAATTTGTACCAGAAAATGATGCAAAAATTTTCTATATTTGACGGTCTGCAAAATTTCAGGTGTATGCTTGACTTCTCGGACAACCTCGTCATAGGTGAGTTTTTGACTTCTATCTTGGAAATGGATCTATGGATTTTTGTAGTCACCTTAAAAATCAAAATTCACGCATTTATTTCATATCACTCCACTTATATGACTTATTCGGATTATATTGTATAATTCTTCATTATTTGGTGCCTCACGTAGTCACTAGATCCCCTCAAACGGACGATCTGTCTCCATCGGTTCCGGTCCAAAGTAGCCCACACCACCACTTTTTTATTGGATAGGAGGACAAACGAGCAAGCGTGTCACCTTATGGAAAGCAATCAACGACGCCCATAGACAACCGCGACACCGCAGGAGTCGCGGAAGCGTTGCCGACCTTTCAGGCCTGTTGTAATTTGGAAGAGGATGTGGCTTCCTTCACTTGGTTGACCCATCTTCTTGGCGATCGTCCTCGCGCTCTCTTCCCTTCGGTATTGCCCAATATGCCACCACAACTGAACAATATAACTGATAATAACGAGATTATATACATGAAAAAAATAAAAACACAACGTCACCGATGTAAGTTGGCGGTAAAAATCGGATACTAGCAGAATTCACTGATAGTTGCCATAAATAAAAAAAACTGTAAAGATGTGATTACGAATCCTTACATGCGATAATATGCTGTGAAGACGACTATAAATAAATGTTTTATCGATATATCCGACTATAAAGTGTCGATTTATATACAACATCGATAAAAATTGATGTTTTATAGCAATCTCTACGTTCCGGTATAAAACACGAGAACTTAATGCAGCGTCAGGAGATAATGCGGTGATATATTGCAGAGAGCAAACGTAGACGTTGTTGATATGAGGAATAATTCGTTCGCATTCCACGATAAAACGGCGGGAATCGAAACAGAGCTATTTTTTATCTGTTTTATATTAGACATATCTAAAATCGATGTTCACTTTTCCCGCTAATTTACATTAGTGTCGTTGTGTTTTCATAATCACATATTATTATTAGTTATATTGTTAATTATTGGTGTTTTTTTATAATTTAGTTCGATTAAAGCGTATAAGTGGTGTGAAATGAAATAAATTCGTAGGTATATCGTGACTTTTAAACTGCAAAAGTCCTATAGAAGGTTTGGTTGAATGTGGTAGAAACGCCGCCATTTTTCAAGACCTAAAACAAGGCTAACATTTCAAGATACTTCTTGTTATTATATTTTATATGACATTGGCAAAAGAGTTATTTCTAATTCCAATCAAAGAGATGATGTAATTTTGTGCCGCGAAAAACAGCCAACACAAAATTTTGACAACCACTGTCACTAAATTCATTCATTCATTCATTCATTTATTTAATTTAATATCACCAATGTTACGTAGAATGGAGAAGACACGAATAAGATTGATCGGTAAAGTCTAGATAAGAATGGAATAGAATGGAGTCACTAAATTCGATCGAATAATAGTCAAATTGGTAATTGAAAAGTGGCCATCAAAACATCAATATCACTTATACCAAAAATGTAAAGCACACAATACCACTTTTCAAAAATGTACATATAAACTATGACTATAATACTACAACACGTATTCTACCTCAACGTGAGGTATCCTCGAGTAAATTACTCGATTTACTTGAGGATACCTCGACGTCGATTTATCGAGTAATTGTTTGGAATAATTCCCGCTGACGAATTCCACAACCGCACAACACGCCGTAAAGAAAAGTTTTATCCCCACCATCTTGTATCCACGCATCACTCTGTGGAACCAGCTATCTTCGGCGGTCTTTCCGAACCGATACGACATTGGCACCTTCAAAAAACAAGCCTACACACACATAAAAGGCCGGCAACGCTTCCGTGACTCCTGCGGTGTCGCGGTTGTCTATGGGTGGCGTTGATTGCTTTCCATCATGCGGCACGCTTGCTCGTTTACTCTCCTATCCTTTAAAAAAAACAAACTCAGGTAGTAAATTCTATGGAAAACAATCGTTGAGTGAAAACTTGATTCAAAAGCGTTCCTACTCAAAGCTTGATTTTTAGGGTTTGGTTAGGATATAACTTCTATACTGAATTCTCATCTTCTTTATACATGATAAGTTGACCAGGTGAACTTCATTTCATCTACAATTTATGTAATTATATCTTTTGATCAGCGATTCTCAATCATAATTAATCTTCCAATTTCAATGGTTATATGGTTAGGATTTTAGATATCAGAAGTTTTGTTGTAATTCGAATAAATGAAAACTAAACACGTTAACTCCAAATTAATTCCACAGTCATTTAGTTTTTTTTTAACTTTTCCCTATATTTATGGACTTCTTTTGTGTTTTCCCTAATTTTTTTTATTCGTAATCCTTCCCTGTATTAGCTGCCTGCCTGTAAAAAAATATATATTTAAATCAGTCGAGCAGTTTGAGTTTGACTTTTGAGAGTTTGAGTTTTAGCGGGACTAACAAAATAATGGGGGGCCTTATATATATATATATATATATATATATATATATATATATATATATATATATATATATATATATATATATATATATATATATATATATATATATATATATATATATATATATATATATATATATATATATATATAATGTAATATTTGACATATATTGTACAGTACTCTATATGAGGATCTCACTGATAATTAGCGCCTGATGATGGATCGTTACAGCCTACGCTGTCTGAAAGTCTTTTAATGAAGTCACACGTATATTATATCGTTTGCAATAAGCAAACAATAACATATTTATCAGGATATAAAAGTAGGAATACGTTTTAATTTTTTTTTTATATTACTTGTTTATTCTAAATTTTGTGTATGTGTGTGTTTCATTAATAAAGGATTCATTCATTCATTCATTCTAATAAACGATGTAGACAAAGGTCGGAGTGGCAAGCAGTACTGTACAAATTGGAATCACTGGTGTTGCCAGTTACGATTCGCTTTATGGTAATGTTATTGCGTTGGCAAAAGTCCTGCGAGGGTTGCCAGCTCCTTTAGTGCTCCGCTCCTTTTATTGTTTACTGCGTACGCTGTCGTTTTGTATTTTACCTTACCGCGACCTTTAAAAATGGTGGGGTTTTCATTATGAAATGAGGAGAAAAAATAGAAAGGTCATAAATAAAATTCAAGAAGAGAAGTGCGGGTTTTGCTATTTAAAATTATTTCGTCTAAATCTTAACCGCCACGTTGGGCAAGGGGAGGGGGAGGGGGAGGGGGAGGGGGAGGGGAGGGGGAGGGGGAGGGGGAGGGGGAGGGGGAGGGGGAGGGTGTTGTGCCTCCGGAACTCAGGCCGCTTACCGTACGAAGCGCGGTAGCTAAGCTACCACTCAGACGCTGGTCATTTACGAGAGTGTGGTACTTCCCCGGGCGAGTCCGCCCATTCATGCTACAGACAAACAATATGCCATTCTTGACAACGTATTCGTCTGCAGCGTGGCTCTAAATTCTAAATTCGCTGAACTAGTGATGTCGGATGCCGTTAACCTAGCCAACGGTATTTTCTTTTAGTGCTGAGATAGTGATGGTGTTTGTTTCATAGACTTTACTTTTGAGGTACCCCCCATCCCAGAGAAAAAAGTGCATAGGGGCGAGATCCGGCAATACCCAGGTTGCGGGATATCGCCGAAACGGCTTAGTAATTTGTTAGGGAAGAAATCCAGAAGAAGTTTCATGCTGGCCCTCACAGTGTGAGGCGTGACGCCATCTTGTCTAAACCATTTGCGTGAAGTGAAGGCATGATGTTCACTCAATATTGGCAGAAAATAATCAGTAAGCATGCGTTTAGTTTTCGAACTATTACCTAATACTGTAGATCGCACACAGTCTAGTTAGTAAATCTAAATCTTGGATCTTGAAAAAATTCCCTCGGAGTCAACGGTCGCGTATTCGATTCCCACATCCGAATAAATATATGTATGGATTAAAAATATTTATTCCGAGTCTGGTAACCCCGCCAATCCGCATTGGACAAGCGTGGTGGGTTAACGTCAGTTCCTCCAGAAATGGAGAGGCCCGTGCTCAGCAGTGAGACATATGTGGGCTGTAAAAAAAAATCTTGCATGTATTCAAGTTGGCCACCCGTTTTCTAGACAATAAGTTGGTGGTAAATTTTTAAAAATGTTTGTACCAGATTAGTTATACAAGATGATCAATAACATAATTCTGACTATGTATTGATATAAGAACACTAAATAAAGTCTGTATTATAATATAAAATTTGTACACATTTGAGTTTATATTACGCGCTTCAGTTCCCTGATACATAAGGTGACCATACGTCTTGTTTTGAACGGGACTGTCCCTTTTTCGGCCCCAAACAAAAATCCGGGTCGCCGTAGCAGTCCCGTTTTACGAAACCGCGCGAAAATTTAGAATAAACACATCATACACGAGTCAATATAACTAAAAAAACATGTTATATATAATTTTATAATAACTATTGTCGTGAAACTTTGTTAGAATAAAAATAATTATAATTAACGTGAAGACTGCTTGCATTGTTGCAATTGTTCAGAATAAAGAACATTAAAAAGTTGTGTTTTCATTCTTCTTCTAAGAGTGCCTCTCCGACTTGCGAAGGTTGACAGCCAATTCAGTACAACTTTCCTCATCCTTCGCGAGGTGCAGCAGTTCTGGAGCACTCGCTATCCCGGTCCACTCCAAGACTTATTATTTATTTATTTTCATTGTTCACTTATTTACTGGTACATATAGGATTCACTAGCTTCTGCCCGCGGTTTGGCCCGCGTGGAATTATGTTTATTGGGCGATAACTATCGTGCTTCCTGTAAGAGCTATTGTTTCGGGATAAAAATCATCCTATGTTCGACCTCGGATCTTAAACTATCATATAAACATCCGCGATGCGGAAGCGGTTCAGATGAGTTGCCGGCCTTTTGTGAATATGCTCGTCTCTTGGATGCTTCTATGTTATTTCTCTTTTGTTCCACATTTGCACATTTCGTGGCTAATAATAGAACGACCATCCAGACTAGCAGTCCATCTATGGACCATCTATCACTTGCGGTATTCCTGATACGACAAAAGCATAATCAAAGGCCGGCAACGCAATATGACGGCATGAGGTTGCGGATGTCTATAGGCGGCTTTAATTCACCATAAACTGACTGAGCTCATTTGCCTTGGCATCAGTAAAGAACATGTCCTGAATGTTGCTATGGGTTGGTTACCCTCGCGATGACAGAGCCACCGGTTAATTAATTTCGGGGTTGTGCCGAGCGCTACAACTTCCGTTCAGTTCTGATCAAGTCAGTTTGCTGTATGAAAACTCTCGTGCCAATAACATAAATACATATATGTATGCATACTAAAGAACACATTCGTAGTTACACTAAGTTAAAAACAGATCACTCACTACTACTATACTACTATATTGTAATTATAATGAGAAAATCTATAATTGGAGAGCGATTGGCTCAGTAGCGGGACCCTCCGTCCGCGGAGTCAATGGTCGTGGGTTCGGTCCCCGCACCGGAATATGTATGGATTTATAAATATTTATTCAGAGTCTGATAACCCCCCCCCCCAATCCGCATTTCCGTTCTTGCCCTTTCCTTTCTTCTCTATCTTTCCTTTCCTCTCCGCCAATCCACGGTCTGCCGTGCCAATGGATGCATGGCTAAGGGCGAGCTTAGTCGCAAGCGTGCCGACCGTCCCGGGATCGGACTCCCCCGGGTACCATGGTGCCTTACCTTAGCATGCAGGGCTCTGCTGGGGCTGACCTCCATCCTCCCTTGCGGCTCGTGGAATTCACTAAGATGAATTTAATATACCTAATTTGTTGAAAAATGAAGGCGATGTGGTTCGCCACCCGTCACGTCCTGATTCTCACGAGGGTGAGAAGCGATCAATGGAGAGCCGTTTCTCTGCGATGAATGGTAGCGGATGAAGCTCTGTGGTCTCTGCCAACCCCAGCGGGGGATAGGTGTGAATATATAAAAAAAATCTATAATAGTAGAGTAATTATTACATACAAGCTATAAAAAAATAATTTCCTACTTTTATATATGTCTCATCTCACAGCATTTTTTACCGCTTCTATCACGAGGAGTGCTCCGAGAAGTTGTTTGGAATAATTCCCGCCACCGTATTCCACAACCGCATAACTCGCCGTAAAGAAAAGTTTCATCCCCACCATGTGGATGAGTGGCGATCTACTACGGTGCGTTTCTCTCAAAACTTCTTTCCACGCACCACCACTGTGTGGAACCAGCTGCCTTCGGGGGTCTTTCCGAACCGATACGACATTGGCACCTTCAAAAAACAAGCCTACACATACCTAAAAGGCCGGCAACGCTTCCGCGACCCCTGCGGTGTCGCGGTTGTCTATGGGCGGCGTTGATTGCTTTCCATCAGGCGACACACCTGTTCGTTTGCCCTCCTATTCCATAAAAAATCCTTATATATTTTATATAAGAGAATTTACTTTTCTCCCAAATAAAACTAAAATTAATTAATTCAATTTAATTAGTCCAGTTTAGGTCAAGAGTACCCTTAACGGCGGGCTTGCATGAGGAGAGTAATGAGTGTGGAAGAAGCAAGTAAAGTATGCAGAGATCGTAGCGAATGGAGATCTGTGGTCTCTGCCTACCCCTACGGGGGACAGGCGTAACGATATGTATGTGTATATGTAAATTTTATTAGTGAATTAATAATTAACATGAAATATCGTCCTCTACAAGTTTAACCCTTAACTTGGCAGACTTATTTTTTTTGAATATCAAAATAATATTCATAGCACTTAACCCTAATGACCCAAGGTGTCTAGAAAAAAAACTTAAAAAAAATTCATGAGGGTAGTTTAAAAAAATCACATGTATCTTGTGGGATACATTGCCAAAAGCATTGATAAATATATAACGTTTTTAATTCTGATGTATCTCTACAGATACATTATCAAGAAAGGGTTAAAAAAATGTATTTGGACTTGAGTGGAGGGAATCAATCGTTAATAAAATATTTTTTTTATTTTATTACAGATTTAAAATTTGAATAAGATACATAAATATACATATATAGAGAGAGTTCACACTTTAAGTAATTCACACTAATAATAGGAAATTAAAAAAATAACATACATAAATATATCCGGTATAAAAACAAAATGGCGTCGCCGCGAATAGATTTTCATAAGGAAGTAAATATAACTAATAGTAAATGATCAAAGTTGTCTACAGACAACCCATTACAACAGCACATAGATTGTAAAACCGGCCTTTGAGAAATGTATAATATAAGTTCGTTTTTGAAATCCTATGTCGCGTTAAAACAGTGATAAAGGCTGGTTCCATAGAGTGGTAGTGTGTGGAAAGAAGTTTTGGACAGTACTGGATCGTAACTTATTTTTTTTATAAGATGGGAAGGCAAACGAGCAAGCAATCCATGCCGCCCATAGACATCCACAATACAAAATAAAAGAAAAATATGTAGATTTTTTTTTCTTTTCTTTGATGGCAATTAGTTATAACTATTATGCCAGTGTCAAGTAAAATACAATAATATTAAATCTTTTGCAATAATATTAAAGCTTGTCACGTTACGTCTTGATAAAAGGCTATTTTACCAAAACCTTCTTTGGACTTTTTCAGTAAACTTAAAAAGTCACGATTCACATATTTATTTCATATCACTTCACTTATACACCTTAATCGAATTATATTGTATAATAGGCTGCCATAATTATATAGTGTAACTGATAATAATATAAGATTATGAAAATGAAATAAAATCACAACGTCACTGATGTAAGTTGGCGGGAAAAGATCAAGTGTAGGTTTGTTTTTTAAAGAATATAATGTTCCACAGAGTAGATCATCCAGATGGCAGGGAATAAAACTTTTTTTTATATTATGAAAACAATAATAAATTCAAGTTACATTACTGTTTGTATAATCGCAAAATGACTACTCTAGTATCACTGCAATGTCCACTCCGTAATGCAAATTTAAATAATGTAAACATTTCTTTTACTGCAAAGTACAATTTTCCAAGCACGTTCCGCGCATAAATTACAACCAAATGATCACAGATAACACATTAAAACATAATTAGGGCGCATTTAGAG
The DNA here is from genome assembly GCA_031353405.1 of Baronia brevicornis. Classification (NCBI taxonomy): domain Eukaryota; kingdom Metazoa; phylum Arthropoda; class Insecta; order Lepidoptera; family Papilionidae; genus Baronia; species Baronia brevicornis. The sequence goes on from JASFAT010003810.1 coordinate 66,054, forward strand.
TTTTTATGACTTGTAATGGACTATATTCCCGCGCATTATATACATTATGTAGTGAATTAATAATTTAATAGTGCTTTTTTTATAATAGTGGTCATTTTTTCTAATTTTGTTTTAAAGGAGACTATATGGACAGTCAAAAGTTTTACTTAGCTAAGATCCGCGACAAGCAAAACAATAACAGAAAATTAATAATGTGTGTTTTTCCGTTGGGTTTAGTGGATTTATTTGGAACTTAAACCAAAAACTTACCGAAAATCGGCCATCAACTCTCCACCCACCAACCACTATACACAACGCCAAACACACACTATCACTTTTCCATCTTGTACACGACACGTGTTTCGCCCCAACACGAGGCATCTTCAGGTATAGTAGACTCTACGGAAGACAACCGAAAAGACTGTCCATATAGTGATGGATTTCCGCAAAGTAACGCCTGACTCCATTAATAATCTTAAAGGAGACTAGCAATGTTTTGATTTTATTAGAATGTTGAAACATTTTTCTTTAAAGAATAATAATTTTGGTAATTATGTACTTTTTTGCCGCTGGAGGTGAGACCAGCGAAGTCTCTGCTAATTTTCAAAAAGTTTATCGAAAATCATCATCTATTTTTATAAATATCTATGTATCTTTTCATTTATTCGTTTATTATTTACGGTTAACCTATATTTATATGAGTATATGTATATATATATATATATATATATATATATATATATATATATATATATATATATATATATATATATATATATATATATATATATATGTGTGAGTGTATGTGTTTGTATATACTTATATATTTGCTTATGGCTATTGTCTTTGTTTATTAATATTTTTTTTCTTTCTTTTCTATCATTATAACGATAATGTATCACCAACCTACATCAAATTATCTGGAAGGAATACGATTGTCTGGAAGAAATCGCTTTTAGGGATAAGACTGCCATTTGTATATGAATATTACAATCAATAATTGTATATCTTTGTTTTTGGTGTACAATAAAGAATATATCTATCTAGCTATATTAGTCGCTGTCGCTGTGCTAGCAAGCTTATGCTGTAAAACATGGTCGTTCCCCATATATAATATTTGTGTACCACAGAATATAACATTTTTGATAAAATACAATTTAAATTATGTGGACAGTTAGAATTTTTACTTGACTAAGATTCGCGATAAGTAAACATAAGCGGAAAAATAATAATGTGTGTTTTTTACTCACTGGAGGAAGTGGATTTACAGGTAACTTAATCTAAATCTTACGGAAAAACTCAACCGTCAGCAACTCTCGACTTCCCAACCACTGTTACCAGCATTAACAATAGCAAACGCACACCACCACTCTTTCACAACGTACACGACACGTGTTTCGTCTCAATACGAGGCATCATCAGGCATTGTAGACTCTACGGAAGATTACCATTAGGTGTCTAGCCATTACGATGGGCGCTATATATACATTGTTTTTTTTTTATGAGATAGGATGCTGATGAAAAGCAATAAACGACGCCCATATAAATACGCAGTGCCATAGGCGTGGCAGAAGCGTTGCCGACCTTAAAGGAAAGTGCCATTATAGGAATTGGAGGTGGGGGAGGGGGGAATGGGAGCGTGTTGGGTATCCGGAACTCAGGTCGCTCACCGTACGAAGCGCGGTAGCTGAGCTACAACTCATAAGTCGGTTTTCTACGGGAGTGTAGTACTTCCCCGGGCCCATGAGCCGGCCCATTCGTGCTAATAGAGGATATTACGCCATTCTTGACAAAGTATTCGTCTGCAGCGCGTCTCTACCACTGTTAGACATGTGTATATGGGTTGTATTAAAACAACTACGCGACCTAAATTATATTGTTCGGGTAAAATCCAAGTCGTATCCGTGAATGATGTCGGACATGAATTATTAACGTTGTATCGATTTAAGTGAAGACTTCTTGTGAGTACAATTCATTTCTTTTTAATACTTTATACACGACACACAAGAATTAAAAGGAAAGAAGATGCACAAGGGCGAGCTTAACTCAATATTGAGTTTTCTCTCAGCAAACCCAGGAGTGAAAGAGAGATAAGATAAGCTGTGAGGATATAAGTGTACAACAACAAAACATAATTATAATATACATAACAATAATATACTATGTTGTAAATATACACCGTGACTTTTTAATTAACCGATAAAACTAAAATTCGCGTTTGTAAAAATATGTATGTCAGTAAGTAATATTCAAATATTATAGCGTTCATACAAAACTATTGTTTTATGGGACTTCAAAGAAATCCTGTAAATATTACGCGACCAAATTAGGTTGGCTTGGGTGCAGTTCATATTAGAATGATAATGATGTCTATTTGAATTATCAAGATTTTTTTGTTGTATAATTTTTGGTGTATAATAAGGTTTACTTTTTTCTTCGCCAAATTTAATGTATATCGATAACTGAATATATTACTTAATTTTCTCGGGTAATTAAACAGTCACGGTATAAACATATAAATACTAATAATATATAATATAATACTATATAAATAAGAAGATACATATATATAATATACACATAAATATATACATATATAAATATTTTATACTGAAAGGAAATGTTCTTTAATTCTTCTCTTAAATACATCCAGTAAGAGGCTATCACGTATAATATGTGGGAGAGAGGTCCACCAGCGCACTGCGTGTACAGCGAATGAGCCACCGTAACGGCTGGAAGAATGCGGAGGAGTACGAAGGAATACGAATTCATTTTACGTGTCAGAAAGGCAAACGAGCAGGCGTGTCGCGTGATGCGATGCATTTATCCAGCTTGTCTTGTGATAACTTGCGTCATACCCAACTTCAGTGGCGCGGCGTGCCAAATTTCTCGGACTATAAGACGTACATCAAATTTAGGGACGATTTATTGTAAAATGTATTTTAATGTTCCTCCGGAGTAAACAATGCACCCAAAATTTAAGTTAATTTGTCTATGTGGACAGTCAAAAGTTTTACTTAGCTAAGATCCGCGACAAGCACACGGAAGACAACCAAAAAGTCACTTTTCGGTTGGCTTCCGTAGAGTCTACTATACCTGAAGATGCCTCGTGTTGGGGTGAACACATACATACATACATGTAGTCACGCCTGTCTCCCTGTCTACGAATAAGAGAAGCAACTCTCTTGTTAGTTCCTTTTTAAGGAATTTTATTTAAATTTATTTAAATCTTTGCCTCTCTGATTCATCCTCCTCTGTTTTCTTTTTTTTTTAATTTCTTCTCAAACATTTATTTCAATTGTTAGCGAGAAAAGGCTATCAATATCAAGTATTGCACAACACCAAAAACACACTACCACTTTTCCACCTTGTAAACGACACGTGTTTCGTCCAACACGAGGCATCTTCAGGTATAGTAGACTCTACTGAAGACAATATTCAGTTACTCATACGAATGTTAAGTATGAAACTTTTCTTTCATTTTTAGCCCATACAATTGAGATCTAAGGATTTTAATTCTTTTCAATGTTACCATTGTTAGTAATGCGTATTCTGAAATGTTCTTTACACACCAAAGTTAGGGTTGAAAGTCGCGTAAAATCATTTCCTGAATAGCGCTATTTGGAGGCGAACACGAATTCATTATGCAAACTATTTAGGTACGTAGTCTAGCTTTGAAAATCACACGCAAAAAGCATTTCGCGCTATAATGTTTCTTAATGTGTATGCAGAAAGGGTGCAAATTGCTTAAACAACGGTTAATGCAATAAATATTTCAGGGTTGCCCCGTGTCAGTGAATTATCTATGTTGTTCTTTTTACCTTTGATTGTTTTTTTTTTAAAAATAATAAATTTGGCTTTGTGTATTTTAAACATATTTATTTAGCTTGTATCAATATCAATATCAGCCCGCGGCAGTCCACTGCTGGACACAGGCCTAACCCAAGGCGCGCCACCTAGCCCGATCTTCGGTTACACGCATCCAGTCTCTGCCAGCCGCTTTGCGCAGATTGTCGCTCCATCTAGCAGGAGGGCGTCCCACAATACGTTTGCCGAGTCGCGGTCTCCACTCCAGCACTCGTCTACTCCAACGATTGTCGGTTCTCCGACAAACGTGCTTTTAGCTTGTAAACGGGGTGTATATTTGTAAGTTTCTTTAAAATCTTGCGGCGACTTTTTCAATTGCATCTACTAAACCTTTTTGTATGAATCTTTGCACCCACATTGAGTTCCCGTGACAATACAACGTTATAATACGATGATAATAGTGGTAGAGCCACGCTGCAGACGAATACTTTGTCAAGAATGGCATAATATTTGTCTGTAGCATGAATGGGCCGGCTCGCTCGGGGAAGTACCACACTCCCGCAGAAAACCGGCGTCTGAGTGGCAGCTTACCTACCGCGCTTAGTACGGTGGGCAGCCGAGTTCCGGAGGCCCAACACCCTCTCCCTCCCCCTCTCATTCCCACTCCCATAATGACACTTTCCTTAAAGGTCGGCAACGCTTCCGCACTGCCTTTGGCTCTGCGGAAGTCGATGTCGTCGTTGTGCGTGAATACGACGTAGGGGAATTCAAGAGACCATCGTACGTGTTCACAAAAAGCCGTCAGCGCATCTGAGATGCAAAGTTAAGTCAAAACCCTTAATCTATGAGCTTTTTATGAAGAGAGTGATGTGGGTGGATGAAGCGAAGAAAATGTGTTGCGATCGTAGCAGATGCAAGTCTGTGGTCTCTGCCTACCCTTACAGGAAACAGGCTTGATCGTATGTATGTATATATGTTTTTAAAGTTTCCAATGTCGAATCGTTTCGGAAAACTCGACGAAGGTAGAAGTTGAGTTATTTCAACTGCGTAAGCCTTTTCGAAACAATGACTGTAAATATAATAAAATTAATTCAAGTATCTGTCTGTGCACAATGCGGCCTGAAAACACATTGACAACGACTCAAAAACAATGCCGTTGGCGGCCATTTGCATATCACCGGCTGTAAGCGGCCATTTGCTAACGCGTTACAATACGTCCGCCATTTTGTTTAATTAAATTTGAAAGGCTCTGTGTTTTTATTGTTTTAACACTTAACTGCGTTGCCATTTTCAAAGAACTCTTAGACTGTGGGTTTTGTGAGATGTTTCGACTGATCTGTAGTGCGTATGGCACCCAATCAATCTTCTAGAAAACAGTTTTAAATGAAATGTAATAAAGTTTAAAAATAATATCTCTCTCAAAAATTTATATGTCGATACAAAAAAGCAAAAACGTAAAATTAAAACTTACCACTGTAGCCAAAAAATCTTTTAAATTTTCCGAATAAAGTAATTTCCTTTCATAGTTTGAAATATTTGTATAAAATTATTCCTAGTTTAGATATAAAAAAGTGTTATTTTTTTAAAGATTATCAGGTCTGTTGCTTTTCTTCTCTGTTCGGAGGAACCTCATTGCGAAATGGTGGTGAAATCGTGGTAGAGTCACGTTACAGACGAATACTTTGTCAAGAATTGCATATTATTTGTCTGTAGCATGAATGGGCCGGCTCGAGGGGAAGTACCACACTCCCGCAGAAAACCGGCGTCTGAGTGGTAGCTTAGCTATCGCGCTTCGTACGGTGAGCGGCCTGAGTTCCGGAGGCCCAACACCATCCCCCTCCCATTCTTATAATGTCACTTTCCTTAAAGGTCAGCAACGCTTCCGCACTGCCTATGGCGTTGCGGATGTCTTTGGGCGGCGTTGATTGCTTTCCATCAGGTGACACGTCTGCTCGTTTGCCTTCCTATCCCAAAATAAAAGTCGTGCGAAATGTATCGAAATAAATAACGAAAATAAAAAGAAATTGAAAAAGTTCATAAGTGAGAAGAATGTGTTAATAATTAGACCGATAATATAATATTACAATTGTTTCAAAATTGAAGCAGTGAGTTTCAATAGTAATTATTTAGTGTAGGAATGCATTTAAAATATTATATTTTCGTACCGGAAAACTCGAATGATTTATAACCTAGACGGTGCTCAAGAAAAATTATTGTTTAAATTAGAATTTGATGCATTGCTTCTCAAGTGTTGTGGAGGATGAAATATGAGTTTGTAGTGGCTTTGATTGTATAGGGTTTTTAGATCATAAAACTGGTATTACATAGATCTTACTGAATAATTTAAGACCAGACGCGTGAGACTTCCGCCATGTGGCATGTTACCATAGTCATTGTGTTGTTAGCAGTTTCTGTGAATTGAGGGACTTATTGGTAAAAATTTGGACGCTCATCTATCTTAGTTAGGTTCCATCATCACCATCAACAGCCTGCGGCAGTCCACTGGTATGGTGTTTTGGGAGTCTATGGGCAGTGTTGATTGCTTTCCATCAGACACGTTTGTTTGCCTTGCTATCCCATAAAAAAAGATTATGTTATATAAAAGTAAAATTAAAAAATTTTATTTGCAAATCTCTGCCTCCCTTATTCACCCGTCGACATAATTGTATGTACATATATCAATATGTAAAGTTATATCTTTTTTTAAGGGATAGGAGGGCAAACGAGCAAGCGTGTCGCCTAATGGAAAGCAATCAACGCCGCACATAGGCAATCGCGACACCGCAGGAGTCACGGAAGCGTTGCCGACATTTTAGGCTTGTTTTATATGCAGTATATTTTTAATAATATATATATATATATATATATATATATATATATATATATATATATATATATATATATATATATATATATATATATATTCTATTCATTTATGCCTGGCAGAGAATGTTTTCTTGCATTAAATCTACCTTTGTATCAACAACGAATGTTTTTAAAACAAAGGCGGCCTGAATGCCGAAAACTATACAATATGAATAAATAAATGTTATACTAGTAACATTGATTAGGGAGTATCTTTGGCTAGCCGCTTGTCCGGTATTTATGGTATTGGTACACGGGTACGCGACCCCGGCCTCCCGAGCTACTACCGTATCACTCCTCGTCTTCCGTTGCGGTAGTATCATATCCTTATCATCCTGTTTAAACCCATCTTTTCTTTCCCCTGCCTTTTCATTTCTTCTCTATCCTTTTCCCTTCCTCTCCATCAATCCACGGTCTGCCGTGCCAAAGGATGCGTGGCTAGGGACGAACTTGGTCGCAAGCGTGCCGACCGTTCCGAGATCGAGCTCCCCCGAGTACTATACTGCCTTACTTTAGCATGCGGGGCTCTGCTAGGGCTGATCCCATCCTCTCTTGCGGCTCGTAGGATTCACCAAGACGAATTTTAATATACCTAATTCGTCAAAAAATGACGGCGACGTGGTTCGCCACGCGTTACGTCCTGAATCCCACGAGGGCGAGAAGCGACGAACGGAGAGCCGTTTCGCTACGATAAATGTGAGAGGAAGGATGGATGAGTGTTAAGGAGGCAAGGAAGGTATGTCGGGATCGTAGCGGATGGAGTCTGTGCATACAGGGAGACAGGCGTGAGGATGTATATACTAGTACCACATAATTTTACCGTGAACTGAAAGCCTGAAACACTTGGTCATTCTGTACGAAGATTCTAGATGTATCCTATATATGTTCGCTAAATGCGAGCAATAAATAAAATGTATTTTCTTCTTTTTTTTTTACGACCAGTATACCTTTATAGGTTGCCGAGTTTGAGAATAATATTTATTTCCCCTGAATAGATTACTCACTTTTTACGACCTCCGATATCGAACCGATCTCCGATTTTCGCTCATTGCTTCGATATTTTTTATAATCTGTTGTAAATGTCCGAACTACACGTGTTGAGTAATAGACAAGTGAATTTTATGACGTTTCCCGCCAACATACATCAATGGCGTTTCGTATTTTATTTCCTTTTCTTACACTTCATATTGTTATTATTAGTTATATTGTTTAATTGTGGTGAAGTATTGTATATAATAGTTTGATTAAGGCGTATAAGTGGAGTGACATGAAATAAATACGTATATTGTGACGCTATAAAATTATTACAAAATCCCGTAGATTTTGAAAGAATGGCCGCCATTTTATCAAGACAACTTTTGTATTATTAGTTAATTTCAAGATATATGATGTCATTATATTTTACTTGACACTGGCATAATAGTGATTCTTAATTGCTGTTATACGAGTATTGATATTTTACGATAGAATTCAAATATTAGAAAAATCATTAATAATTTAAAGAATGATTAAAGAGATATGTAATCTCTTAAATTATATGACAGTAAAAGAGACTTTTTCAACTTGTTTTTGTTCCATTTTCATAATCTTATGTCATTATCAGTTATATTGTTCAATTGTGGTGGTGTATTGTACAATACAGTTCGAGTATGCCGTATAAGTATAGTGAAATTTCGAGTTTCGAGGTTTGCGGAATCGTACGGTCTTCGTCGTTATAGCATACATTTATAGGAAATGTTCGGTCATCGGCATCATAATTTAGTACAAGAATATTGTATTAAATTAAAAATATAAATTTGGTACTTGTAAAAAATACATATATACGGGAATATACGGTCTTCGGCGCGAAAAGGTTAAATAAACTTAAAAGACTGGCTGAAAAGAGCTTGTATCCAGAGCCGTGAAATCATCCAAAACAAAAAATATCTATCACAGTAAAAATATTTAATAGAAAATTATCAGTTGACGCCATAAAAAAAAAAAAAAAAAATAGAAAATTTAGAAATGACACTGGCAGCAAGAAACAAGTAGCGCAAAAAATAACCTTGTTTGCTGTCGCACTATATGCTTGTTCTATTTTAGTTTGGCATACCCGAATTGTGATACCAATGATTCATATACGGCGCCTCTTTTTCATAAAAATATTTTAAAAACAATTCAATAGGTCACCGATATAGTCTTTCGAATTAGTAAACAGGTGACAATAGGCTGGTAACGTTTCCTACAACCGCTAGTAGACCCGGAATAAATATTTATAAATCCATACATATATTTATTCCGATACGGGGATCGAACCCGCGACCATTAATTTCGTGGGTGGGGGAGACACTGAGCCAATTGATCGTCTCAAAAAAAAAAATATATATATATATATTAGCTAAGGTGAAATGGCTAACAAGAATTCAAGTAATATTTAAAGAAAATGTTAGTTTTGTTTTCGTTTAAAAAAGCCTTTTCGTATTTTATTATTATCACTGGAGGTTATTCGGAATATAAAAATTCAATCACCATACGAAGTGCATTTCGTGTTATTCAAAATTTCCTCTCCAAATACATCACCAGCTCGTAGTTAGGAGAATGCATAAAATTTTTAACAAAAAAGAAATTAAATTTGAATTGTTATATTCATTTGTGAGGCCCTAAAAAGAACACTAAAATATCTGTGTAATCTGTAGCTGTCAATTTGATAAATGAATTGCGCGCTTTCGACTTCTGTTTGGCGCAAAATTGAGAGTGTAGTATTACTAAGTTGTCATATTGACTGTCCATTCGTTATGTTGTTACATGCTGGCTATTTTCGTCTTTTTATTATGTAACTGATGTACTGCTACATTCCAACACATTTTTCGGAGCATTAAGTATATGACGATTTTCCTTCACCCATACTTAAATGTCAGTTGAAAACATCGTATCTTTTATAAAACTCAAGCATTATTGTTGGAAGAACAACTAGATTTTTTTCCAACTTTCACTTCGTTTATGATTATTTCAAATAATTCTTTTTTTTTTGTTTTCATAACTCCTACATAGGTGGTCTATTAAAACAAACACAAAATTATTTAAAAAAAAACTATATGAATGGCTAATAGATGGTAATATTTATAATACTAAGAACGTTTTTGCATTAAAAGTTGGATCGAATGTATGTTATAGATAAATCAATTTAATGACAATGTACCAGTTTATTAATAATTTAATGCTTTGTAACCATAAGCGGCTTATGTATTTAGATCTCTATGTATGTAATAATTAATGAAATTTGTATGCCATAAGTGGCAATGTGATGGCGCTATTAAAAGTATTTTTTTATCTTGTTATACCTCACATTATACAAATAAAGAATTACTAACATTATTATAGACCAGAGATTCTCAAATTTGTTGAGAATCCATTTTATTTCAGCACCCCCAAATATGTTTAATTTACATCTTAAAAAATCACGATCGCAACTGAATAACATTTTCAAATTACTCATTATTGATATGATTGTGATCTCAATTAAGGTTATTTATATTATATTACATGTGTACAGTTTTATAATTTTAATTAATATTGATTTCAACTTTGTTTCGAAAATCTAACTAAGAAGACTTTTTTATTTGGATATGGGCCGGACTGAAAATTCCCTACTCCCCATGTGTAGTAACTCTACAAAAGGCAACCATAAAGTCAACTTAGGAATATCATCAATAAACTGAATTATAATCACGAATATAATTTAACCTTGAAAATCGAATTTGTACGTTAGCAATTCCACACAAAATGGCGTCGTTTTACTTGACGTTTATTTGACATTTTGAGTGCATCTTTGTTTTCGTAACAACAATACGAACGATTTCGCGTAATGTCGAAGATAAAATAGAACAGTTGTAAAAAATTTGGGAGACTAAACAATTTGCGAGCACAAATAGACTTATTTTTAACAAACCGTTTCCCGCATTTTCGACAGTTCGCTTGTTAGGTATGACAGCGTTCTTTTTTTTTTTAAAAAATAGATACTGGAAAACGATACATCGGTCAATCCTAGAGGAGAGAAATTTAAGTAGAAAAAAGGACTTTACCCGCCAACTTACATTAGTGACGTTGAACTGCTAGACTAGCATACTATATAAAAGTGAAATGATTCTCCCTTGACATCCCTTGGAACAGCTTTTAAAGAAACTTTTCTTTTATGCCACCTTTTCTACCGGAAACAAATCCAATCATACAATTCTAACTTTTTAATTCCCCTTGACGGTAACTAGGTCAAGACTTTCTATTCCCGTGCCAAATTTAATATTTATAAGTGAAAAAAAAAATTTGCAAGCGCAATTTACCATAGCGTCACGGGAGAATGCCTTATAAATTCTAACGAAGATAGTTAGTTATAAGTAAGATATATTAGTAGGTATAAGTTAATTTATCTCAGAAAATCTACTTCTTGAAGCTCCTTCGCACGGTACCAGTTTTATTCCTCAATCATTCGCGGTATCAGTAATTAAACTTCGGAACGTGCTTCGTCTGGAAATAAGAAAATAAACTAGCAAGAGTTATGGAATTTTATTTAAAAACTTTGCCTCCCTGATTCTCCGTCTCGTCCTCCGTCGTAATTGTAATACATTTATGTACTCTATTGATACATTGATAAATGTGTCACTAATGTAATAAAACTTTTTATTTTAATATATTATATTACTTTTTTTTTACATTCGTAATTTTAAAATTTAAATTAAGTTAATTGTTTGTTTTTAAACATATTAGTTCGACTGACGTCTTTTGATAGACACATCACTTTACCGGCATAAGAAATTAAGATATAAAATGTAAATTGATAAATTGTGAAAGTATAAATAAGATATAAATGTACAGTAAAAAAAAAAATTAATTAATTTCATTTGGAAGAATTTTAATTATATCGAAGATAAAAACCTCTTAAACATCCGAGCCAGCCGTCGGCTGGTACGGCTGGCTCGTTTGACAGACATATAAAAAGACATAAAAAAGTAATAAAATATAAAAGGTTTTAATGTATTCAAATAAAAAGTTTTATTACATGAGTGAACTAAAACGGCCCGACTGGCGGTTCATCAGGGGGTGCTTGTTTCGACGCTAATATACGGTAGTGAAAGTTGGGTTTGGCAGAAGAAGGATGCAAGCAGACTGAATGCGGTGGAAATGAGAGCATTAAGAAGTATGTGTGGTGTAACCTTGAATGATAGAATAAGAAATGAAGATATAAGAGAGCAATGTGGTGTAAAAGGTGTTGTGACAAAAGTAGAAAAAGGGATGCTTAGATGGTTTGGGCATATAGAGAGGATGGATGAAAGACGACTGGCAAAAGAAATTTACCTTGCGAATATGGATGGAAGGGCCGGAAGAGGAAGACCACGAAAAACATAATTTGATCAAATTGCTGAACTTTTTAAGAAAGGCCAGGTCAAGAGTACCCTCAACCGGCGGGCTTGCATGAGGAGAATAATGAGTGTGGAGGAAGCAAGGGAAGTATGCCGGGATCGTAGCAGATGGAGATCTGTGGTCTCTGCCTACCCCTACGGGAGACAGGCGTGACGATATGTATGTATGTATGTAGTGATACATTTATCAATTTATCACTAGAGTACATATCGATGCAAAAAGCGAAAAGTGGTAAACCGCAAAATAAAGATTAGCATACATTACCACCCGAGCCAAAAACCCTTTGAGGTTTCTGACAAAATTGTATCTGCTCACTCAAAAACAGTTTCAACGCTGTACAACACTTTCCATTGGAAGTAGAGCTTTGAGACACAGATCATTCGAAGCAGTATTTTTTGTTCTGATCCGAATATGCAAAAATTTTTTTTTGACATCTATTCTTTACAGCGTTTTCGTTTTTTTGCGTCGATATGTATACATGTGTTTATTCTAAATATACGTATGTATTTAAATGGAGTATATTTTTTGATGAAATATAAATATATAGATATCGTATTATATATGATTGTATTTAATAAGATAATTTTATTTGTTTTTGTAACTACTTTCAAAATCTTTTTTTTATTATGAGATAGGAAGGCAAATGAGCAGGCGTGTTACCTGATGGAAAGCAATCAACGCCGCCCATAGACATCCACAGTACCACAGGCAGTGCAAAAGCGTTGCCGGCCTTTAAGGAAAGTGACATTATGAGAGGGGGGAGGGGAAGGTATTGGGCCTTCGAAACTCAATCGTTCACCAGACGAAGCGTGGTAGCTAAGCTACCACTCAGACGCCGGTTTTCTGCGGGAGTGTGGTACTTCCCCGGGCGAGCCGGCCCATTCATGCTACAGACAAATAATATGCCATTCTTGACAATGTATTCGTCTGCAGCGTGGCTCTACCAATTCAAAAATTATAAATCTAAAATAGAAAATAATAATGACTATATTCACGATATTACTGGCACCAAAAGTCCCGCGCACGAAATCTTACTGGCAATAAAATTGTCACTCCACTAACAGCGCATTCCAAACTCCCGGCCGATAATCTATGCCAAGTCCAACCATAAATAAACAACAATGCTAGCTTGTCTATGGACCTGCGACAATGTCTATGGTAATTTAATACTGTAACCTCCATTTTTATTACTTCGTGTACGTGGATAATAACGCACAAAGTATGGCAATTTATGTATATTTGAAAAGCCATAGACTAATAAAACAATAATTTATAAGATGGTTAGTTATTTACTGTAAAATACAACATTGATAAATAACTATCGATTCGAGACGATCGATTGGCTCAATGGCCTATGGAGTCAATGGTCGCGGGTTCGATCCCGCATCGGAAAAAATATATATATGGATTTATTAATATTTGTTCCGATTCTGGTAACCCCCCCAATCCGCATTTCCGTTCCTGCCCTTTCCTTTCTTCTCTATCCTTTCCATTCCTCTCCGCCAATCCACGGTCTGCCGTTCCAAAGGATGCGTGGCTAGGGGCAAGCTTAGTTGCAAGAGTGCCGAACGTCCCAGGATCGGGCTCCCCCGGGTACTATAGTGCCTTACCTCAGCATGCAGGGCTCTGCTGGGGCTGACCTCCATCCTCCCTTGCGGTTTATGAGATTCACCAAGACAGAATTAATATACCTAATTTGTTGAAAAATGACGGCAACATGGTTCGCCACCCCTCACGTGCTGATTCTCACGAGGGCGAGAAGCGACCAATGGAGAGCCGTCTCGCTGCGATGAATGGTGGCGGATGGAGCTCTATGGTTTCTGCCAACTCCGGCGGGGGATAGGGTGAATATATAAAAAAAAATAACTATATTAACGCAAAAAAGCGAAAACGTAGTAAATCTCAAAATGAAAACTTACCAAAAAGACTTACGATTTCTGAATACATTGTATATTATCACCCAAAAACAGTCAGTTTCAACGCTGTACAAAACTTTCTAATGTTCTTAGAACTGGGAGACTCAGAGCATTCGACGAAGTATTTTTTCACCCTGATTCTACCACCGTATACTATAGCTCGAAGTAACGCACCGAATGAAAGTACGGGTCTTTGTGACGAATGACGTTTTAGATACCTTAAGGCATATCTGTATTTGTATATTTTTTGTGAATACTTACTTATTGATATGAAAAATCTTACCGCGGGGTATGGGAGTGAAACTGTAGACCGAGACGTCGTCTCGATTCAGGCTACGAGTCGACTCGACTCTACAGGTGTCCCAGAACTCAACGTCAAGCCGAAACGGGGTGACAGGATTGATTGTAACCTTCGTGAGAAAAATCAGAAAAAAAATCTATCTGAAGATCTTAAAATTAAGAACCTATCAAGAGCTTGTGCGAATAAAAAACATTTTAATTGTGTAAAATGGGTTAGCAAAAATCGGGTTACTTGAGGTTTTTATTTTTTTACTCATTTTTTTTAAGTATGAATCTAACTAGTGTTGTACCATTTTACAATCTTGATTGAATGCGCCAACTTTTAATGGCACTTGCCAAGGCACTCTAGTACTTTTTTTTTTAAAGAAGGGCCTTTCAAAGTCGACAAATTTTGAAAAATTTTAAATTCATAGTTTAACAAATAGTCTTGATTCTAGGAAACTTGGGGCAATTGTGTCATTATTTTTTACTGTGATTCTAGAAATGTTATTTAGGGTTACGGTTCCAAAGTTTAAATGAACAAAAATAATAATTAACCACATTAACCGAAAAATGGTGATAAAGTGTGCCCAAATTTCTAGGTTTTTCTTAAATGTCCATAATTTTCAAACTGCATGGGATAGATTTTTTTCTGATTTTTTTTTCATTATGGTTACAATCAATCCTGTCACCCCGTTTCGGCGTGACGTTGAGTTCTGGGACACCCTGTATACAGGGACACCACTTACACGTGGCCGTGAACACAAGGTAGAGACCGAGCGGTCGTCAATGTTTCACATCTACCAAGCGCACTATGACGCTTCTCTTTTTTTATTCGTTGACCGATATGGTCACACGGGCGTACACAAGAGGGACTCGACTCGGCCAAGTCGCGCTATTAAAGATGCTTCAGGGAGTCAAGTGGTCCTCAGTGGCATACGGGAAATAGCTAAGAACACTCGTATCACGCTGCACATATTCTGGGCATATAAGATAGAGGGAGTGTTTTTTTTTAAATTAGTTATACCATTTAAATAACCAACCTATGTGGACAGTCAAAAGTTTTACTTAGCTAAGATCCGCGACAAGTAAAACAATAAGAGAAAATTAATAATGTGTGTTTTTCTGATGGATAAAGTGGATTTATTTGGAACTTAAATTTAACGAAAATCGGCCATCAATACTCCACCCACCAACCACTATACACAACACCAAACACACACTACCACTTTTTCACCGTAAACGTAAACGACACGTGTTTCGCCTCAACACGAGGCATCTTCAGGAATTATAGACTCTACGGAAGACAACTTTTCGGTGGAAAAGTGGTAGTGTGTGTTTGGTGTTGTGTATAGTGCTTGGTGGGTGGAGAATTGATGGCCGATTTTCGGTAAGTTTTTGGTTTAAGTTCCAAATAAATCCACTTCGTCCAGCAGAAAAACACACATTATTAATTTTCTGTTATTGTTTTGCTTGTCGCGGATCTTAGTTAAGTCAAAACTTTTCACTGTCCATATAGTGATGGATTTCTGCAAAGTAACGCCTGACTCCATTAATACTCTTAACATACAAACAGATATTGATGCGTCCGACAAATAACGTGAATTAATTTATCTCTTTCTGAAATAGGCGTTAGGCCACGTGTATTTCACACGTGAGTCAAAATAATTGGAATGGTAATCCAATTAAAAAATAAATTTATTTATAAAGTTAAATTTTACAAAGTTACAATATTAGTTCACACTAAAAAAACGTCTTCTAGTATCTTCACTAGTAAAGTCAAGAATAAAGTAGTCGAGGAAGTTCTGCACGGGCCTTATATATCCCTGCGACGTGTGAGGTGCGGGGGCCGCTGTGTATTTAGAACCTTCTCTTGCTGTGTGGTCCAGGGCAATACGTAGAAATGGGCCATTGTGCACCGTTCCATATTGATACTGTTTCCTGATTCTCCATGACTTGCTTTCCTCATGTTCATTACTTCGGGGTTTCTATTAACCACCTTCGAAGAATCTTTAGTGTTTCTATTGTTTAAAGAATCTTTTATATTTCTTATATTTTTAGTAAAGTGCTTGAGGGGTATGCTTTGACTCGTGTATTTCACACGTATAGGCCACGTGTATTTCACACGTGAAGGATACGTGTATTTTGGTAATTCATTAAAGTTAATTTCAAATCTCTGCCTCGCTAATTCAACTTCCACATCATAATTGTTGGGCCTCCAGAACTCAGCCGCTCCCCGTATGAAGCGCCGTAACTAAGCTACCACTCAGACGCCGGTTTTCTGTGGTACTTCCCCGGGCGAGCCGGCCCATTCATGCTACAAACAAATATTATGCCACTCTTGACAAAGTATTCGTCTGCAGCGTGGCTCTATCACTATCACAGTTAAAATGAAGAAAGCTTTGTTACTTACATCTCGTTTGATGATCCAGATGATGCCTTTCCATATCTTCTCTTATCTCTCTCGCCCACCCGTATTTCAACATCTTTCCATAAGATAGACCTTAATGGGCGTCAACAAATCTACAAATCTTAATGGGCGTCAGTTTACTTTAGATATTACTCATCTCATTTTCATGCATCTATCATAGACAAATAATTGGGTATTAACACTTGACGATCAATTGGCTCAGTGGTGGGGCCCTTCGCCCGCGGAGTCAATGGTCGCGGGTTCGATCCCCGCATCGGAATAAATATATGTATGAATTATAAATATGCATTCGGAGTCTGGTAACCCCGCCAATCCGCATTGGACAACTGTGGTGGGTTAACGTCCGTTCCTCCAGAAATGGAGAGGCCAGTGCTCAGCAGTGTGATGTATATGGGCTGTAAAAAAAAAAAACACACTTTCGCTGTAGTATCATAAATTTTTACTTAAAACAAATATTTGGCTAATTTTTTTTTGCGTGATATTGTGTTGGTATTTTTGTTTAAACGATGTTGGTTGGAAAAATTCAAAAGCGGGAACTCAGACTGTTTTCGACTGTGTTTTAAAAGACGATATATTATATTTAATCGACGATAATGAATTTTTATTGAAAATTAAAAATAAAAAAAATACTACGTTAACCGCAAGTAATTAAGCTCTCATAACATTTAAACGAGGTGTCAAATGCCAAAACCATCATCGCAGCCTATTCCCCGAACGTTTCGGCGGGAAATTGTGGTATACAAAATGGCGGCGTGCCAATTCGCGCCCGATATCGCGGAACCGAATTGAATTACACGCACCGCGCGCCATTTTTCATGTCGCTTAACTAAATAACTAAAACACTATTTTTCTACGTCCTGTTTACGTTCGAGCGTGTATTTAAATCTATATCTTTGTTTCAGAGTGGAATTCCTGCGTCAGTGCCATCCATTTTACGAGACTTCCCGATTTCAATAAACATATACGTGTCAGAGTTCCCTTTTCAAAATTGTCAATTTAAACATTCGATTATAGATTATATATAACCCTAATATTGTAAACGAGCACAGATAAAAAATAAGAAGTGTTGACAAAAACAATAATTTATAACAGATTAAAAATAAATATCAGCGATTATGTGTTGGTAGTGCTGAGTCGTGAATTCTATTAAAAATGGCCACCCCTCCCGAGTCGCCAGTAGAGGAGCACGCGTACGAATTGGAGCCGAGTAGGACCCCAAAACCCATTCCTGTTGCTTTGGAGGAACTCTGCAGGCAGACCAAGTTCTCTAAGCAGGAAATCAGAGTCATGTACCGAGGATTTAAAACGGTGAGTTGGCACATTATTTGTTTTAATAATAAATATTTTTTTTAATAATCAATAATAAGTAATGTCATAAGTTCAAAATTATCATTAGTTTACATAATACTAGCTTTTGCCCGCGGCTTCGCTCGCGTGGAATTTGGTCTGCCACATTAAGTTTCGTGACAGATCATTTTAAATAAATATATTTTTTTCACTTAATTTATGGTTCATAATTTTGGTCATAGTGGCTTCCACATAAAAGGGTCATATGCTGTCGCGGACTTTTATTTAGAACTATTCAAGACAAACAATCCTATGGTACATCATCTTTGTGTAACTCCAATGGTTTAGGCAGCGTACGTCGAGATAGCTCTCAGAGGCCAGATTTTTTTCCGACTTAATTGACATGTATCGTTATATTACGACCAAAATTAGATAAAATCATTACAAATTGTAGCCTATATGTTATTCTGATGTATAACCTATATTACTGTAAAGTTTCATCCAAATCCGTCTAGTAGTTTTTTTGTGAAAGAATAACAAACATACATTCATACTTACAAACTTTCGCATTTATAATATTAGTAGGATAGGCTGTATACCTTACCTTTTACTGCCCACTAATATAGGATGTCCCGTGGCATAATTAGGTATTCAAACTAAAATAATAAATTACTTTCATGAAGAAGAGAAATGAGGGTATTTTTTTTTTCGAAATATTATTTCGTCTACACACTCTCGGAATGTAGCCACAGTATATTCTCTGCCACTCGCTGAAGTAATGATGTCGGGATGTAGTTAACCTTGCGTACGATATTTTCTTTTAGTGCCGAAACGGTCATCGGGTTTGTTTTATAGACCTTACTGAGGTACATCATCATCAAGGCATTACAGCCGCGGGTGGGCCTTAGCCTGGTTCACTAAATTTTTCCAGTCGGATGTTAGTTTGGCTTTTTCTCACTTGCCCCTCACATCGATTGCCTTTAAGTCGTCCCCGACTGCATCTAGCCATCTGGGCTTAGGCCGTCCGCGGCTTCCACGACCATCTGGTTTGCCGTCGAGTAGGCGTTTGAGTGCCCAGCCCGACGAAGTCGTTCAATTTTTTGTACTGATGTACCCCAACAGACAAATGTCCATAAGGATGAGATCCGGCGACCTGGGTGGTCAGATATCGCCGACACGGTTTATTAATTTATCAGTTTAAGAAAACACGAAGAAGCTCCATGATCTCTCTAGCAGTGCGAGAGATCATGGACTACCTTTAAAATCTTTTCCGGCTCCATCCTACTTAACCTGCTGGTAAATCAGCCACTGCTATAAGATAACCTTTTCGATCTTCTCCTAAGAGTTCTTCGAAGGTTGGCAGCCAATTCAACACAACTTTCCTCCTCCTTCGCGAGTTGCAGCAGTTCTGTATCACTCGCTATCCCGGTCCACTTCTTGTTATTGCATAGCCAAGATTTCCTTCTCCGACCAACTTGTCTTTTGCCTGCGACTTTTCCCATCGTGATCATATATATATATATATATATATATATATATATATATATATATATATATATATATATATATATATATATATATATATATGCAAGGGGGAGAAAATTACACCATATTTTCCCAACTGTCAATCATCCTACTGAGCAACGAACGAGGCACTGATGACCGAAGTGATTGCGGTTACTGGGTACACCACTCATGGAGCGCATCATTAAAACACGACTCACAGTTCCCGATCGCCCCATTATTCTTGGTCGGCCAGAGCGGCTGGCAGAGACTGGATGCGTGTAGTCGGGCTAGGTGGCGCGCCTTGGGTACGGCCTATGTCTAGCCTAGAACTGCCGTGGGCTGCTGTAAGCAACTTTTGACGGTCTGCAAAAGTCACGTTTCTGCTTGACTTGTCGGAGAACCTCGTCATTGGCCACTTTCAAGATTTAATCTTTATAATTACATAGCGTGTATTAGAATCACTGCAATGCATTACTAAGTAGAGTATTATATACCCGTATGGTTTCTTCAGTCGCTATGTAGTTATATTATTTATATGTATATATTATGTGGAGATCTATTTAGTTAGTCTCACTAAAACTCAAAAACGGCTCGACCGATTTGAATATTTTTTTTTTATATCATTCAGTCTAATACAGGGAATGTTTACGTATAAAAAATATAGGGATATCATAAAAGAATACCTTGAAAAATTTAAAATTTATTTTCTTTTACTTCCACTTATTTATTAATGGAGTCAGGCGTTACTTTGCGGAAATCCATCACTATGTGGACAGTCAAAAGTTTTACTTAGCTAAGATCCGCGACAAGCAAAACAATATCAGAAAATTAATAATGTGTGTTTTTTCCTGCTGGATGAAGTGGATTTATTTGGAACTTAAACCAAAAATTTAACGAAAATCGGCCATCAATTCTCCACCCACCAACCACTATACACGACAACAAACACACATTACCACATTTCTATCTCGTAAACGACACGTGTTTCGCCCCAACACGGGGCATCTTCGGGTATAGTAGACTCTACAGAAGACAGCCAAAAAGTCTTCCGTAGAGATTTTCTGTTATTGTTTTTCTTGTCGCGGATCTTAGCTAAGTAAAACTTTTGACTGTCCACATAGTGATGGATTTCCGCAAAGTAACGCCTGGCTCCATTAATAATAACATGTTTGATTATTAAGTAACATAGCCTTATACTTTTTTATGATCTATTGGACGAGATATCATTACAAACCTTTAAATTTAAGCTAAAGTATTTTTATCTGTTGTTCATAATGTCCAATTATTATTCGCCAACCGCGAAACAGTTGAGAATCGCAAATACATTATTTTTTTTAACCTTACAGTTGGTACTACTGTCATAAAGTTATACATTCGTGTTACATCACTTCCAATGTTACTTGTATGTTTTGTGTTTAAGGCAATTTTAAAAAAGTCGAATTTCACAATTCGACTTTTTTAAAATCGCCTTAAATATTTATTTTATTTGTTTCTTCAGAACCCATTTGTTTGGTTTTGACATACGACATCCTATCCCATGTTGGATTGTCTTTTTTTTTCCCCAGCTAGGCTTTCATTTTTATTGATTGAGTGTTGACCCAGACGATGACAGCGGTCAAAAGGTATTTTTCACATGGAATTGCTATGTATGTATTTTTTGTATGGCCTGGTAACTTTATAGACAAATTAAATTTAACTCATACTAGAATCAGTAACAAATAAGTAGTTTTTTTTATGGGAAGGCAAACGGGCAGGCGTGTCACCTGATAAAAAGCAATCAACGCCGCCCATAGACTTCCGCAGCGCCATAGGCAGTGCGGAAGCGTTGCCGACCTTTAAGAAAAGTGTCAATATGGGAGAGGAAGGGGCGAGTGTTGGGCCTCTCGAAATCAGCCGCTCACCGTACGAAGCGCGGTAGGTAAGCTACCACTCAAACGCCGGTTTTCTGCGTGAGTATGGTACTTCCCCGGGCGAGCCGGCCCATTCATGCTACAAACAAATATTATGCCATTCTTGACAAAGTATTCGTTTGCAGCGTGGCTCTACCACACTATAAAGTAAAACCACTATAAAGGAAAAATCGCGGTTCGACTTTTTTTGAAATGTTTGATTTTATAATTGAACTGTGACATGCTTAAATCAAGGTGCGCACATAAATAGCGTATTTCTGTGAACACAACCCGCCCGTGTGATTTCACAGCTGCAGTGTGCCTCATAAGTGCCACTCAAAATTGATGGCGTATGGCCCAGGTCCATAAAGCGGAGAGATGTAATTTTGAAAATAGAAATTTGATTAAATTTTATCGAGTGAAAGATTATGTGCGTGATATTTTTTTTTCTCTTCTTTGATTGCAATTAGTTGTAGGTTTTTATTTATTTTATGAAATCGGAAGACAAATTTATTTTATGAATAGAATCAGTAACAAATAAGTATTCTTTTTTATGGGAAGGCAAACGAGCAGGCGTGTCACTTCATAGAAAGCAATCAACGACGCCCAAAGACTTCTGCAGCGACATAGGTAGTGCGAAAACGTTGCCGACCTTTAAGAAAAGTGTCATTATGGGAGTAGGAATGGTAGGGGGAGGGGTAAATGGATGGGGGAGGGTGTTGGGTATCCGGAACTCGGCCACTCACCGTACGAAGCGCGGTAGGTAAGCTACTACTCAGACGCGGGTTCTCTGTCTCGTTCTTGACAAAGTATTCGTCTGCAGCGTGGGTCTAACACTATTGAGACTCCGTTCCTCCAGAAATGGGGAGGCCCGTGCTCAGCAGTGACACGTATATGGGTTGTGAAAAAAAAAAATGTTACTTATGACAAATATGTAAAAAATAATGAAACGTGGCGTTATGACTTCCCCAATGTCTATGGTATTGCAAATGGCTATGGGCGGCGCTGATTGGTTTCCATCAAGTGATACGTTTGTTAGTTCGTCTTCATTTCTCATATAAAGCCCAAAAGAAAAATGTCGTCGTAAATGTCTTTATAGGGATTAAAAATAAAGTTAAAACCCCACTCGAAAATTTAACTTCCCCCCCCCCCCCCTCGCCTCGCAATCAAAATTAATTGTTATTGCTGTCTGTATTCTCCGCGCCCCGAATCATTGCCACAGTAATAGCGCAGTCTAAAGCGTTCCTAATTTAATTGCTTGTCTGTTTTCCACATAACTGTAAAATGAATGGATGTATGTATCTTTTCTTATTAAGATTTTAATTACTAAGACATGTACTTCACCTACAAAACTGATGCTTTTCTTTTCTTTGATGGCAATTAGTTATAACTATTATGCCAGTGTCAAGTAAAATAGAATAATATCAAATCTTTCAGCTTGTCACGTTACGTCTTGATAAAATGGTGGCTATTTTACCAAAACCTTCTATGGACTTTTTCAGTCAACTTAAAAAGTCACGATACACACATTTATTTCATATCACTTCACTTATACGCCTTAATCGGATTATATTGTATAATACGCTACCATAGTTATGGAATATAACTTGTGGCGTCTGGCAACATTTTACACCCAATGCCACGACCACTTCTCCGTCCGCTCGAATACTGACGACACGCGCATTATTGTTCCGCGTAATTTTAATATAGCTGTATTGGTTACAATTTATATTTACTGTATTGCTTAATTTTAATATTACTGTATCCGTGTAAAATATACTGTGTGTACAAGCAATAAATAGAAAGTTTTCAAGTGAATCTGGATTTCTTTTAATATCAACTCGAAACATCAACGCGTCTTCAAACTGTTAATAATACAAGATTATAAAAATGAAATAAAAACACAATATCACTGGTGTAAGTTGGCGGGAAAAGTCAAAAACTGCTTCTTAGTTCAGTGGTCGGCAAAATCTTCATGCAAAAGAATCTCATTATAAACAATACAAAATTAAACTTCATTCACAGATTCATTTTTTTAAAACTTAAACTTTTCTTTAGTCCACACATTAGTATTGTTACGTAACACAAATGAAAAATCATTTTTTTTTATAAAACGAATCTCATTTTGAAATATCAAAATCCTGCTCAAGTAGGTCATTACAACTTTTAAAAATAAATTGACAAGACGTCCGTCAATGCGTGACAGTTTATAGCAAATAGCTGCTCGCGGGAAAGAGAACGGACGATATCTAGAAAAGACTACACATTGCTGTAACATTTTCGAATTTTGGAATGCTGGAACTTTCGATCGTTTTACCTATATAGAGGGGCGACGGCGCGTCAGAGGGAATTGGTTTATACGGAAGAAAATAGTAGAAGAGAAGCAGTGGAAGTAAAGTGAAGAAGTGGAAGTACGCAGAGACCACAGATCTCCATCAGTCACGATCTCAGCACACTTCCTTTGCTTCATCCTCACTCATCACTCTATTCATATCAAGCTCATCGGTTAAAAGTACTTTTGAAGTCCTTTTTTTAAATAACAGTACCAAAAATAAAACTTGGTATCATACTTATATAACGATAAGTAGTTTTTCGGGTCCTGCCTGTGGCGGCTCCTCAAAGCTATGCGATAGTTTCGGGCTTTTGCCAAATTTCAGTGAAATCGGCCCACAAATGACGATTTTAGCATTGTAAGGCGGCCATCTTGTTTTCCGCCATTTTGGTATTTTTTTCAAAATGGCGGAAAACATTTTTTTGTTTAAGGACTACCGCGGTAGGTATTATGGTTCGGGCGGGCCGTCGAGCAACTTTTTTACCAGAATCAGATCTTCAAGGTTTGTATATATGTATTTCTTGTGCCTCGGGCCCTAACCGAATATATCTTGAGAACAAACTTACCCTCTATCGCTAACAGTTTCCCAAATAACATGTCAGTCAGTCAGTGAGTGGTAATGCAGCTTTATATAATATTAACATTTATTTAAAATATAAATAAATAATATATAAGATATTTTCTACAAATATACAAAAAGTACTTTAACTACAAATACTTAAAATACATTTCGGCGTGCAGCAAGTCAACGGACATAATGATTCATGTTTGAAAGAGAATATCAGAGCTCTTGTTGCTTTCTTAAAGTGTGCCTTTGTAGGTTCGCGTTTCAAAAATGTTTTGCTCGTCTCCTACAAAGCAAGTTAATAAATAATATTCCGTGCCTGTGGTACTAACGTGGAAGATTAACAGCCAAGGATTCCAAGAGCCGCATGCGACTCGCGAACTGTGGTTTGCCCACCACTGGCCTAGCTAAAGACGGAGATAGTTGTGCTGAATTGGCTTCCAACCTTCACTAACCGGAGAGGCACTCTAAGAAGGAAAAATATACACTTATGAACGGCGACTGGCTTGCCTGAGCCTGTTTTGTATTTTATATTGTTATTAATATTTCTTCTCTTACACTTATATTATTATATTATATTATAATTATAATACATACATATATATATATATATAGTCACGCATGTCTCTTTGTAGGGTTAGGCAGAGATCACATATCTCCATCCGCTACGATCCCGACACACCTTCCTTGCTTCCTCCACACTCATACATCTTTTCATCCATCCTTCCCCTCACATTCATCGTAGCGAAATGGCTCTCCGTTCGTCGCTTCTCGTGACGGGTGGCGAACCACGTCGCCGTCATATTTTTAACGAATTAGGTATATTAAGATTTGTCACAGTGAATCCCACGAGCCGCAAAGGAGGATGGAGGTCAGACCCAGCAGAGCCCCGCATGCTAAGGGAAGGCACTATAGTACCCGGGGGGGGGCCCGATCTCGGGACGGCCGGCACGCTTGCGACTATGCTCGCCCTAAGCCACGCATCCTTTGGCACGGCAGACCGTGGATAAGCGGCAAAGCAAAGATACTCTCTGACCACATAATTATAATAAATTGTACATAACCGATTTTCAGGATATCTGTTATTATACTATATATAATATTTAATTCATACACATTTCTTCTTTATTAAAAGAAGGAAAAAAGACTGAAGTGGAGTTTCCTTAGCCCTTTCTTCTCCGTCCAGAGGATATGGAACATAATATCTTTATTTTTTTTAAATACCTACAACTATTTCACACCCTTCCTATATGTGCATGTATCTTGTTCAAATTTTCAATCGTTAATGAAATACGTTTTTTAATTTTTTTGCTATCTATCTATCTATCTATCTATCTTATTCAAATACATTTTTTTAAACTTTTAGTGGATGATACTTGATGTTAATACAGTTTTTAATTCAAATATTAATTCATTAATTAGTTTAAGTATTATATACATACATACATACATACATATAGTTACGCCTGTGTCCCTGTAGGATTAGGCAGAGATCACAGCGCTCCATGTGCTACATGCTATCCGACAAACTCTCCCTGCTTTCTTCACTCTCCTCTCATCCATCTTTTCATCCATCCTTAATAGAGAGATTATCCTTGAAAAGGATAAAAAATAAGAAAGAAAATATCACTTGTGTATATTTAGCAGGATATAAAAGTAGGAATTAAGTTTGTTGTACACTTATTTCTATCCTCACAGCTTATCTTATCTCTCTTTCACTCCTGGGTTTGATGGAAGAAACTTCAATTTTGAGTTAAGCTCGCCCTTGTACATCTTCTTTCCTTTTAATTCTTGTATGTCGTGTTTTGTGTACAATAAAGTATTTAAAAAAAGTTTAGGGAATAATATAATAGGATTACATGTCAATATTTAAATGAATTTTAAAATATATTAGAAATTGAAATTTGGTTTAAAATGGAAGTAAAAACATCATTTGATGAACAAAAATCACCAACTAAACGAGTCTAAAGAAGTTTTCACTTCAATACATAATAAAACAGAACCTCTTCGCCTATAACTTGCACCGAATTTTCATCTGTGCACCGACATATGTACCTATGTACCTTCCCTCCGTAACAAGTGTCAGAATGCGCACGTTAGAAAACGCTGTGTCGCTGATAAGAATGAACCCAATTAGTACAATTTACCAATAACGTACCACAAAGTCTGAAGACAAAAGTCTTCAACCACCACTGCGTCCTGCCCGTACAGAGAGTACGGTGCCGAGACGTGGACACTGACAGTACGTCTCCTCGCCAAGCTCAAAGTCGCTCCGAGGGCTATGGAGAGAGCTATGCTCGGGGTTTCTGTGGTGGACAGAATTCGAAATGAAGAAATTCCAGAACCAGAGTCACCGACATTGCTCTTCAAGTTAGCAGACTGAAGTGGCAATGGGCTGGACACGTTTGTCGGAGAACCGACAATCGTTGGTGTAGACGAGTGCTGGAGTGGAGACCGCGACTCGGCAAACGTCGGGACGCCCTCCTGCTAGATGGAGCGACGATCTGCGCAAGGCGGCTGGCAGAGACTGGATGCGTGTAGCCGAAGATCAGGCTAGGTGGCGCGCGCTTTGGCGAGGCCTATGTCCAGCAGTGGACTATCGCGGGCTGATATTGATATTGACCAATAACGTTAGTTTTGGATAGTCTTGAAGAGCCACGACCAATTGGCTCAGTGGTGTGGGTGTAGTCTACGGAGTCAACGGTCGCGAGTTCGATGCCATCATCATCAAAGCATTTCAGGTGCGGGTGTGCCTTAGCCTGGTTCAGTAATTTTTTCCAGTCGGATCTTCTTTCAGCTTTTTCGCGGATATATAATTATAATATTTATAATATTGTTTGCTTATTAATGGAGTCAGGCGTTACTTTGCGGAAATCCATCACTATGTGGGCAGTCAAAAGTTAACTAAGATCCGCGACAAGCAAAACAATAACAGAAAATTAATAATGTGTGTTTTTCTGCTGGATGAAGTGGATTTATTTGGAACTTAAACCAAAAATTTACCGAAAATCGGCCCTCAAATCTCCACCCACCAACTATACGCAATACCAAACACACACTACCACTTTTCCACCTTGTAAACGACACGTGTTTCGCCCCAACACGAGGCATCTTCAGGTACAGTAGACTCTACGGAAGACAACCGAAAAGTCCAACAAACTAAAAAGAAGACCGCTTTTCGGATCTTAGCTAAGTAAAACTTTTGACTGTCCACGTATTGTTTGCTTATCGCGGATCTTAGCTAAGCAAAAGTTTTAACTGTCCACATAGTAATGGATTTCCGCAAAGTAACGCCTGACTCCATTAATCATAATGTAATAACATTAATAGCTAGATTTCTTTTGTTTTCCATCTTTTAACAACCCTTTGTTAAGTTATTCTAAGACGAATATTCTTTTTACGAAAATTTTAAAGTACCTTAAAAGTTTCCAAAGTTATATATTTTTCGTCTACTCTTTAAAGACACTAAAGAATGGTGCCATCCATCAAAACTCTGCAAACTCCATTATTTTTGAATTTCAATAAATTCATTCGTCGCTCCAGTTTTATGGCAAGTCAGCTTATTTGAATATCTTTTCCAGTTGCCAAAGTGCCGTAAACACCAGCTGTCAAATAATGGGTATCTCCGCCCTTTCTGTTCCTAGCAACATTCATTTATTAAAATTTAAAACACTTATAATGTAATGACAACACTAAAAGTATTATTTGGTGTCTAATTGAAAACATTATTAAAAATAATTTAAAAATGCTATTGAAGACGTGTTGAGGCTTCGAGTTGATGTTAAAATAAATCCAGATTCACTTGCAAACTTTCTATTTATTACTTGTACACACACAGTATATTACATACGAGGATAATATTTAAATTGTATAAAACAGTGATATAAATTTTAAACAATAGTTATATTAAAATTGCGCGGAACAAACATGATGCGTGTCATCGCTATTCGAGCGGACGGAGAAGTGGACGAGGCATTGGGTGAAAAATGTTGCCACACTAAAAACAATATGGTGTGTAGAGACGCCACACTATTATATTTATATAATGGCTCTATTAATTTTATAAACTGGCCAGTCAGAAATATGTATAAGAATAAAAAAATTTATTTCAATTGCACAAGTGCATATCATGGATTTTTCCCGCTTATTTACAGTGACGTTTTATTTTTATTTCATCTTCATAATCTTATATTATTGACAGTTATATTGTGGTGGCGTATTATACAATTTAGTTCGATTAAGACTTATAAGTAAAGTGATATGAAATAAATGCATGTATCGTGACTTTTTAAGTTGACTGGAAAAGTCCATAGGTTTTGGTACAATAGCCACCATTGAACCAAGACGTAACGTGACTGGCTGATTAGATATGTCAAGAGATTTTATATTATTCCATTTTACTTGACACTGGCATAATAGTTTTAACTAATTGCCATCAAAGAAAAGAAAAAAAAAGAAGTGCGTAAGAAAAGAAAAAGTAGTATTTATTTTTTTATACTGGGCAGTTACTAGGAGATTAAGATTAAAAAAATTAATTATTTTTTTAATTGTATGCCTTGGTGCAGGCTTGGTGGTTGGATTTTTGGCGCGAAATTACAATACTGACGTTCAATTTTTTTAAACTCTTGATAATATTCCTCCTCCAACACATATCTTGGACGTAGGCCTCTCCAATGACACGCCATTTAGATTGATCTTCAGCTACACCTACCGAGTTTCTCACGGTTGTCCTGTGCACCTCGTTACTCTGTCCAGGCAAGGCTTGGTCTCCAATCTAGCCAACGTTTCCTTTTTCATAAAAGGCAGTTCTTGTGAAATCACAGGCAAACATTTTAATTTTATTTATGTGCATGAATTTAAGGACCTTCCATTTGGCTGAAAGCGTTATAACCACTGCCATAATGAACGACTAAACAACTTGTTTATGTAATGACGTACGAACCTTACTATTTTACTACGACTCGAGTACACATAAATCTATTTTAAAGTACGAACTACGCAAGTATTTCACTATTTTCACTTTGAAGGCGAAATATTACAATAATCGTAAACGGTTATTTCTGGCACTCGAGTATCGGAACTTTTTTTTTAAATAAACGCTTTCGACATAACATAGGATTTATGTGGACAGTCAAAAGTTTTTACATGGCTAAAAGCCACGACAAGCAAACAATAACAGAAAATTAATAATGTGTGTTTTCCTGCTGGATGAAGTGGATTTATTTGGAACTTAAATCAAAAACTTACCGAAAAAACAGCCAGTAACTCTCCATCCACCAACCACTATACATAACACTTAACATACACTACCACTTTTCCACCTTGTAAACGCCACGTATTTCGCCCCAACACGAGGCATCTTTAGATATAGTAGACTCTCCGGAAGGCAACCGAAAAGTCCAACAAACCAAAAAGAAAACCACTTTTCGGATCTCAGCTAAGTAAAACTTTTGACTGTCCACATATTGTTTGCTTGTCGCGGATCTTAGCTAAGACTTTTCGTTTGTCTTCCGTAGAGTCTACTATGCCAAAGCGAATAAAAACTTTTGACTGTCCACATAGTGATGGATTTCCGCAAAGTAACGCCTGATTCCATTAATAAACATAGGATTTCTCTAAAAGTACGTTGTAGCGTAATCGGCTAGGATAACGTTATTATTCCTTCACCTCTGCTTATTGTTGAGAGACGTTTTGTTTCCGAAAGTGTATTACTACTACGCTCTAATCCAAAGTGTGTCTTGGCCTCCAAAACAAGAACTCGCTAATGGCCAAGATGTCAGGTCGCGATCACTACGTCGCTCTATCGGTACTATGGCGTGCTTGCCGTACTGCTTACGGCGGCACCCGGGATCTTTAGAGGGCTTCTTGAAATAAAATTCTTCCAAATGATATATTTAATTTCAATGTTTTGTGCAGGACGGGTGACATGTCTATTTTAAAAGACGTCAGTCGAACTAATACCTTTTTAAATTTGAATATTACGAATGTAAAAAAGTAATATAATATTTTTTTATGGCATAGGAAGGCAAACGAGCAGGCGTGTCACCTGATGGAAAGCAACCAACGCCGCCCATAGGCAGTGCGGATGCATAGTTGACCTTAAAGGAAAGTGAAATTATGGGAGTGGGAGGGGGAGGGGGAGTGGGAATAGGAGGGGGATTGGGAAGGGGCGGGTGTTGGGCCTCCGGAACTCAGACCGCTCACCGTACGAAGCGCGGTAGCTAAGCTACCACTCAGAGTCGGTTTTCTGCGGGTTCAATATAAAATGTTATAAAGCATTAGTGGTACATTTATGAATGTATCACTACAGTACCTAGAGTGACCGACCGGACGCCGACTGGATGGTATTGTAATGAATTCCCTTTTGGTCCATTCTCTTTCATCTATGTGACCGAGTCATCGGAGTCTATCCGCCTTTGTTTCTCCGATTATGTTGTCATCGGATACAAGTTTCCTGATTTCGGCATTATGAAGTGCTCTCTAGCTTCCATCCGGTCTCAGTTTTGGCCCGAGGATCTTTCGCATACACGACGATATATTTTTGTCCCTCTCTGACTGTCCTCAGCCTTGTCCATCGGGTAACAGTTATTTGCAGTTTTGAAACGTGTTCGTTTCATCTTGTTAAGTTGCGCCCCCGAGTCTTCCACTTTGCCAATAACTATGCGCTTCTCTAGGTTGTCGGAAGGCTTTTGTGCAAATACTCAGTAGTCTTTTTGTTATTATCATCTACAATAAAAGTTGTTATTTTGACGGCTAGATTTTTTGGCATAACGGAAGGATGTCCATTGCTTTATTTGAGTGAAATAATATTTTTATTCTTATATATAGCCATCACGATTAATTTTAAACACTTTTGAAAAGTTATCTGATTCGTTATTGACCTGAAATTGATTACATAAAGGATATTTGTTACATATAAGACTGATGGGGGAATCAAACTCACAATTTTTGGGTTCTGAAAGTGAAAATTTCACTATTTGGATCATTAATTTACTTATCATGAGGTGATACCACTGAAGTGGTGTTCGTTTACCTATATCTGCTAAAAAAAACCTTTTTAGCGTCGCTGCATCTCTTACCTTGGACCATAATCGACCCTTTCACTGCCACGTCTCTTCAACCGGAAGAGTTCTTTGAGAGTGAAATTTAGCGAGCTCTCTCTCTGACCGTTTTGTCTGACACAAGAAGCAAATTCTGACAAACTTGTTCGTACTAAAGCTTTTGTCTTTTCTTAAAGCTCACTTGTAAAGTTCAAAAACTGTTTGTCATTAGATAGCACCGGCAGTAAGTGTTGGTTGATTCTGACATGTCTAAAACTTCATGAACCAAGCTTAGATATATACTAAACAAACCGTTTCGACACGTTAGTGATTTTATTATGAAGTCATATACTTTTTAGTTGTTTGAAAATGTCTGATTTTGTGTGAAATAATCGTCATTTATGGAAAATATTACTTTTCTTATTTCATTCAAAAAAAAAACGGCTGCTGAAGTGCATATTTTTATTATATATTCACGCCTATCCCCCACAGGGGTTGGTAGAAATCACAGAGCTCCATCCGCTACCATTCATTGCAGCGAAACGGCTCTCCATTGGTCGCTTCTCGCCCTCGTGAGAATCAGGACGTGACGGGTGGCGAACCACGTCGCCGTCATTTTTAAACAAATTAGGTATATTAAATTCATCTTAGTGAAGCACGAGCCGCAAGGGAGGATGGAAATCAGCCCCAGCAAAGCAGAGAGCATAGAGAGGAAGGGAAAGGATAGAGAAGAAAGGAAAGGGCAGGAACGGAAATGCGGATGGGGCGGGGGTTACCAGACGGAATAAATATATATAAATCCATACATATATTTATTCTGATGCGGGGATCGAACCCGCGACCATTGACTCCGTGGGCGGAGGGTCCCGCCACTAAGCCAATCGGTCGTCACTGAAGTGCATCACGAATTAAAAAAAGTTTACGGAAATGCTGCTCTAAGTGAAACAACGTGCCGCGATTGGTTTCGTCGCTTTAAAGACGGTGATTTCGATTTTACTTGACATTGACATAATATAATAGTTATATCCAATTGCCATGGCTGGGCCATGTTATGTGCATGGGAAGGAATCGAGCCGTAAAACTCGCTTACCTGGTGCGGACCAAAGGTCATCGCCCGGACGGTCGTTCTATGTACCGGTGGAGTGATGCCGTGGAGAAAGACTTAAAGGAGCTCCAAGTCGGGAACTAGTAGACGGTGACAAGATAGGTCCAAGTGGCGATTCTTGTTGGTGGAGGCCAAGACTTATTTTAGGCTGTCGCGCTCGCCTAAGTACTAATTTGTCATTATTTAAAAATAAATAAAAAACGTCGCTAGTTTTGTTTAATAAAAAAGGGACATTTTCCGTCAACGTACATCAGTGAAGTTGTGTTTTTATTTCATTTTCATAATTTGATGTCATTATCAGTTATATTATATAGTTAAGGTGACGTATTATACAATATATTTAGATAGTTCGATTAAGACATATGAGTGGAGTGATATGATATAAATGTGTGTATTGTGACTTTTTAACTTATTAATGGAGTAAGGCGTTACTTTGCGGAAATCCATCACTATGTGGACAGTCAAAAGTTTTACTTAGCTAAGATCCGCGACAAGCAAAACAATAACAGAAAGTTAATAATGTGTGTTTTTCCGTTGAGTTAAGTGGATTTATTTGGAACTTAAACCAAAAAACTTACTGAAAATCGGCCATCAATTCTCCACCCACCAACCACTATACACAACACCAAACACACATTATCACTTTTCCATCTTGTAAACGACACGTGTTTCGCCCCAACACGAGGCATCTTCAGGTATAGTACTCTACGGAAGATAACCGAAAAGTTTTTAACTTGCCTGCAAAAGTCCATGGGTTTTAATAGAACGTGCTGTTCTGTGGAAAATAAAAGAGAAGACAAAAATTAACACTTTCGCTTTACCCACGCATTTTCAATGCATCTAGATCAACTAAGATTTTACATAATCACATATTTTGTGGTTATACAGGTGTGAGTTACAGTAATATTACTCTTGTAAATGAAAATCACTTAAAACTACAATAAAATTGACTTATAGGACATTCATTCACAGGTACTTTAAATATTATAATTACAAAGTTGAAATAATATTACCAGTTTAAAATAATGTAGAAAAGACATAACGTGACAAGCTGACTAGTGTATTTCAAGATATTTGATGTTATTATATTTTATTTGACATTGGCATAAAAGTTATAGCTAATTGCTATCAAAGAAAAAAAATGTAGTATTCAAATGCTAATTATAATTACACATGAACACAAATAGACCGGCTTGCAAAACGCAGGTCATAAAACATGGCCGACACACAACTGTCAAAGTGACAAGACAGCGCACGCTCCGACTATTTTTGGCGGGACGGTCATTGACTCACCTACTGACCTTTCGCCGGAGATTCGTTCAACAAATGTAATTATCTTCCGCTCGTTTACAATTAGAATTCGTTCCTCTATCTCTGTTTCGGCGAATAGAGAGTTTTCACGTGTTATTACTAAACTTCAAAGCGTTGGCTGAGATAGTTTTATTTTTCATTCTAAAATTTATTCTGTACAGTGAATACTTCGGTTTAATGGGCCGATCACAAGTATTACTTTTTAAAATACTACCGTAATGTTGTAACAATTTTTATTTATCACGCACACACGCTCACATATTGCACAGACAACATATTACATACACATATATAAAATGTTCTTGATTAACCGTCATAGCAAACGGATTTACATAGATACATATCTTAACGCCTATCACCCGTAGGGGTTGGCAGAAACTACAGATCTCCATGCACTGTGATCCCGGCACACCCTCCCTGCTTCCTCTACACTCATCCATCTTTTCATCCATCCTTCCTCTCACATTCATCGTAGCGAAACAGCTCTCCATAAGTCGCCTCTCGCCCTCGTGGGAATTAGGACGTGACGGGTGGCGAAACACGTCGCCGTCATTTTTTTGACAAATTAGGTATATTAAAATTCGTCATAGTGAATCCTACGAGCCGCAAGGGAGGATGAAGGTCAGCCCCAGCATTTCCCCGCATGCTGAGGTAAGGCATAGTACCCGGGGGAGCCCGATCCCGGGACGGTCGGCACGCTTGCGACTAAGCTCGGCCCTAGCCAACAAAAAAAGAAAAAAAGAGAAAGCTGATAGTATCGCTTTTACTGTGGGGAGTGCTTCAGGGAATTGTTCTTAATAATTCCGGCCGCTGAATTCCACTACCGTACAACTCGCTAAAAAGTAAAGATTCATCCCCACCATCTGAATGAATGGCGATCCAGTACGGTACGGTTTTCCCAGAACATAAATTCACGCACCATCATTCTATGTAACTAGCTGTCTCCAGAGGTATTTCCTAACCGATACGATATTGGAACCTTCAAAAATAAAGCCAATTCATATCTTTAAGGTTGGCAACGCATTTGTAATGCTTTGCTTTTGCAGATATCTATGCTGCGCGCCTGCTCGTTTGCATTCCTGTACCATAAAAAAAATTAGTGTCTATTATAACTTCACATAATTAATATAATTTTGATGGTAAAACTGATCGTTTTATTACCACATATAATTTTAATTATTAAAATATGAACGTGAATTAGCTTCCCAAACTTTGACACTGGCAAAAAGTTATCGACTGACGCCATAAAAAAAAATCAGTGTCAAATATTTGACAGCTCCATTTGATTACTGCAAAACACGAAAACGCCATTTAAACAATGTCATGCGTACTCATAAAATGCTGAAAGTAACATACCTAATTATAATTTCAAAGGAGCCATAAATTACACTAATAATATCGAGTTAAACATTAGAAACATATTTTTAGGTTGGTTAACCTCATTTCACAATGTCCAATTTGAGGTTATAAAGGGTAGCCATTGCAAACTCATTACTAAGTAAATAGAAATAAAAAAAAAAATATTCATGAAACATTTTTACAAAAACTTAATAAAATTAAAACCTAAGTAACGTATAGAACAGAATAGAATAGAAAAACTTTATTTATGACACCTTTTTTTTGCAATAACTATTATAAAATTGAATCCGTAATATTATTATATATACAAATAAAAACACAAAACAAAAAGAAAATAATTTTAATGTAACGAGTGTCATAAAATGGTTCTTGCTCAGCATATATTAGTAGTACCATGTAGTATCTAATAAAACTTTTTATTTGAATATATACATACATACATATAGTAACGCCTGTCTCCCTGTAGGGTTAGACAGAGACCACAGATCCCCATCCGCTACGATCCCGACACACCTTCCTAGCTTCCTTCACACTCATCCATCTTTTCATCCTTCCTTCCTCTCACATTCGTCGCTTCTCGCCTTCGTGGGAATAAGGACATGACGGGTGGCGAGCACGTCGCCATCATTTTTTAACGAATCAGGTATATTAAGATTCGTCATAGTGAAACCCACGAGCCGCAAGGGAGGATGGAGGTCAGCCCCAGAAGAGCCCCGCATGCTATAGTACCCGGGATAGCCCGATCTCGGAACGGTCGGCACGGTTGCGACTAAGCTCGCCCCTAGCTACGCATCCTTTGGCACGGCAGACCGTGGATTGGCGGAGAGGAAGGGAAAATTATAGAGAAAAAAGGAAAAGGCAGGGAAAAGAAAAGATGGATTTAGACAGGACGATAGGGATTTGATACTACCACAACGGAAGACGAGGAGTGATACGGTAGGAGCTCGGGAGGTCGGGGTCGATTATCTATACCATAAATACCGGAAAAGCGGCTAGGCAAAGATACTCCCTGACTGAATATCAATATCAGCCCGCGGCAGTCCACTGCTGGACATAGGCCTCACCCAAGGCGCGCCACCTAGCCCGATCTTCGGCTACACGCATCCAGTCTCTGCCAGCCGCCTTGCGCAGATCGTCGCTCCATCTAGCAGGAGGGCGTCCCACACTACGTTTGCCGAGTCGCGGTCTCCACTCCAGCACTCGTCTACTCCAACGATTGTCGGTTCTCCGACAAACGTGTCCAGCCCATTGCCACTTCAGTCTGCTAACTTGAAGAGCAATGTCCGTGACTCTGGTTCTCCGGCGAATTTCATCATTTCGAATTCTGTCCACCAGAGAAACCCCGAGCATAGCTCTCTCCATAGCCCTCTGAGCGACTTTGAGCTTGGCGAGGAGACGGACTGTCAGTGTCCACGTCTCGGCACCGTAAGAGAGTACAGGCCGGACGCACTGGTTGAAAACTTTTGTCTTCAGACTTTGTGGTATGGGCGACGAGAAGACTTGACGGAATTTCCTGAACGCTGCCCAGCCCAGCTGTATCCTTCTGTCGGCTTCTTTCTCGAAGTTGTCTCCGTCTAATCGCACTATTTGGCCTAGGTAGACATATTCCTGGACAACTTCGAGAACTTCACCATCGATCGTGGTCGGTTCTGGCTCTATATATATAGGCGGACTGAATATATATATAATATACTAAAACCTTTTATATTATATTCTTCTTTTTAAATTCGTAATTATAAAATAATAAAGAAATAAATTGTTTTATATAAATACAAAAATGATCGATCGACTGAGGTCTCGGATGTAACTAATTGCCTTTCCTTGCACAAGTTAATAATATTGATAAATTGTGAATAAAGTATGAATAAGATATAAATGTACAGTGAATAGAAAAATAATTGAATTTCGTTTGGAACCCCCTAAAGATCCCGTGTATCCCTGTAAGCAGTACGGCTGGCACGCTACAGTACCTTAAATTGTGCATATAAAAAAGAGAGGAGACAAAAAAAAATTAATATCTAAAAAGCGCCACAAAATGGTGCTTGCTTAGCGTAAGATTGACGCTCTATTGGAGCGCCCGGCGCTGGCAGGTTTTCAGCAAGAACCAATGTAGTCAGATCGCTGGCAGTGATGAAATTGATTGATGGATACACATATACAAATCGACGTAAAAAAGCGAAAGCCATGTAAATGGCAGGTGTCAAAAAAAATATTTCATATTCGGATCAGAAGAACATAGTGCGTCGAATGGTCTAAGTCTCACATCTCTACGACCAATAAAACCAATTTTTTCAGATATCATAATTTTTTTTGGCTGTGGTGGTAAGTTATTATTTTGGGGTTTACTACGTTTTCGCATTTTCGGATCGATATACAAACACATACATATGTACTCTTAACAGCCTGCGGCAGTCCACTGCTGGCAGTCTACTGCCCGATCTTCGGCTACACGCATCCAGTTTCTGCCAGCCGCCCTGCGCAGATCGTCGCACCATCTAGCCGGAGGGCGTCCCACACTACGTTTACCGAGACGCGATCTCCACTCCAGCACTCGTCTGCTCCAACGATTGTCGGATCTACGACAAACGTGACCAGCCCATTGCCACTTTAGTTTGTAAATTCGAAAGGCTATGTCGGTGACTTTAGTTCTCTGGCGGATTTGTTTATTCCGAATCATATTTACCAGAGAAACTCCGAGCATAGCTGTCTCCATAGCTCTCTGAGCGACTCTGAGCTTGTGAAGCAGACGGTCTGTCAGCATCCACGTTATGACGCCGTAGGAGAGTACATACATAACAAACAATAAAATAGATGGACTGTCAAAAGTTTGACTTAGCTAAGATCCGCGACAAGCAAAACAATAACAGAAAATTAATAATGTGTGTTTTTCCGTTGGGTTTAGTGGATTTATTTGGAACTTAAACCAAAAACTTACCGAAAATCGGCCATCAACTCTCCATCCACCAACCACTATACACAATGCCAAACACACACTATCACTTTTCCATCTTGTACACGACACGTGTTTCGCCCCAACACGAGGCATCTTCAGGTATAGTAGACTCTACGGAAGACAACCGAAAAGTGACCCGCCATTACAACGGGCGCCTTATATAAACAACCCCCACCCACAATGTAAGAAAACAACATCTGGGCGATACAGGTGTGTCAAAACTTACGTCACCACTTATTATTTAGTAAATATGACAATTCAGTTAAGTTAGTTTGATAAACCGTCTAATTTATAAAAAACAAAAGCAATTGACACTCAATTCCTTATATTCAGTTCCTCGTCTAAACGAGAATAAACAAGTGGCTAGTCTGACTTATATAGGTCCTATCTCGGACAAAATTGCGAAAACCCTAAACAACAAAGGGATCCGAAAAGTGGTGTTCAGAACGGATAATGCAGTAAAAAACATTTTTAATGTTAAAGATAAAGTGGACCGACAACTTAGATCAGGTGTCTACAAACTTATCTGTAGTGAATGTAACGCAGTTTATATTGGTCAAACTGGCCGTAGCTTTAAGACTCGATATAGTGAACATATAGCCGCATTTAGAAACAAACATCCCGATAAGTCCCATTTTGCCAACCATCTGCTAACCTGTGGGCACTCTCTGTCCGACAATCATTCGCCAAATATTTTACACATGTGTAAAAAGGGTTTGAGACTGGGTGTATTGGAGCAGCTGGAGATCTTAAAGAACAAGAAAAGTTCGTCCCAGATACTAAACGATCAAATAAATATTGTAAATTCCCCTCTTTTGAATATATTCTCTTAAAAAAGTTTGAAATTCGTTTAATACAATAAAATGAATTGTCATATTTACTAAATAATAAGTGGTGACGTAAGTTTTGACACACCTGTATCGCCCACATGTTGTTTTCTTACATTGTGGGTGGGGGTTGTTTATATAAGGCGCCCGTTGTAATGGCGGGTCACTTTTCGGTTGTCTTCCGTAGAGTCTACTATACCTGAAGATGCCTCGTGTTGGGGCGAAACACGTGTCGTGTACAAGATGGAAAAGTGATAGTGTGTGTTTGGCGTTGTGTATAGTGGTTGGTGGGTGGAGAGTTGATGGCCGTATTTCGGTAAGTTTTTGGTTTAAGTTCCAAATAAATCCACTAAACCCAACGGAAAAACACACATTATTAATTTTCTGTTATTGTTTTGCTTGTCGCGGATCTTAGCTAAGTAAAACTTTTGACTGTCCATATAGTGATGGATTTCCGCAAAGTAACGCCTGACTCCATTAATAATCTTAATAACAATAAAATAGAGTTAGCATGTTCATATTTCACAGCGAAAATATTTATTTAATAGCTTATGTGGATAGTCAAAAGTTTTACTTAGCTAAGATCCGCCACAAGCAAAACAATAACAGAAAATTAATAATGTGTGTTTGTTTGGTGCTGTGTATAGTGGTTGGTGAGTGGAGAATTGATGGCCGATTTTCGGTAAGTTTTTGGTTTAAGTTCCAAATAAATCAACTTCATCCAGCACAAAAAAAACACATTATTAATTTTCTGTTATTGTTTTGCTTGTCGCGGATCTTAGCTAAGTAAAACTTTTGACTGTCCACATAGTGATGGATTTCCGCAAAGTAACGCCTAACTCCATTAATAATAATAGCTTATGTATTTTTTAAACGGTTTTATTTAGTTTGACCCCGTATACATTGGTTTGTGAAATGCGATGGTTTTTTTCAATTACTTCTACTTAAAAGCAGAGATGTATTGTCTCTCTGCGTACTGTATCGAATTTATTATGGCGAATATTATGAGGAGTTGTTTAATCTCCTCCCAGCCGCAACAGTTCGACGAACGGAAAACGCGCGACATAAACAGATCCATTCCCGTCACCTGGATGGTTAGCCGCCCCATAAAGCCTTCTTAGTCTGACTTGTTTTACAATAACATGAAATACATTAGTGCCTTTATAATACAATACTGCAATTATAATACATTAAACGCTATTATTATATTTTGACCGATCGTAAAAACTATCCCATTTTTTGTCGAAATTATCTGGTAACCCCAAATAGGCAGTGTTACAAGGCCGGCGAGAATACCCGACACAGAGTTCGAACACGCGAAATAGCGTGGCCTATCCAACCCAATTCTGTTTTGGGAAAATACAATTGTATTTCATTTGTCATATGACAGTACTACTGGTTCTCGATACTAACTCGAACTAACATTTAACTATTATTGAAGTGAAAACATCTTTAGTGTTGAAACTCGATCAAACGAAAAAGCCACACTAAAAAGGGACAAACACATTCATCAATAGGATATAGGCCGGGGAGAGAATGAGATAGAATAATAAAGGTTCCATGTAGACAGTCAGAATTTTTACTTAGCTAAGATCCGCGACAAGCAAATAAAAACAGTAAATTAATAATGTGTGTTTTCCTATTGAGAGAAGTGGATTTACGGGAACTTAAACTAAATCTTATCGAAAACGGCCGTCAGCAAACTCTCCACCTCC
Organism: Baronia brevicornis; assembly: GCA_031353405.1. NCBI lineage: Eukaryota > Metazoa > Arthropoda > Insecta > Lepidoptera > Papilionidae > Baronia > Baronia brevicornis. Next base: position 106,614 of record JASFAT010003810.1, read on the forward strand.
CAACCACTACCCACAACACCAAACACACACTACACGTTCATACACACATCGCTCTTGCACACACAGATGTATAGTAAAAATGGTATAGGCAGAAAAAGGCTCAGTAAAAATAACTATAGGCCATACCTATTTTTTAACCTTTGTAGGCAGGTATCTCGCCTAAGACCTTTGCCTCCAATTGCCTTGCCAGTAAGTCAATTTGATTATAGTCACTTAATATAAAGCATCGGATTATGCTTTATAGCTGTTCACTGAGAATTTTGGTAATCATATTACGTAATTTATATATTATAGATGAAAAAAGTTATTCATAGTTGTGAGTTATTATATTAATCTATTAATAGAGTCAAGCGTTACTTTGCGGAAATCCATCACTATATGGACAGTCAAAAGTTTTACTTAGCTAAGATCCGCGACAAGCAAAAGGACACGGAAGGACGGACTACGGAAGACAACCGAAAAATCGGTTGTCTTCCGTAGAGTCTAATTTACCTGAAGATGCCTCGTGTTGAGGCGAAACACGTGTCGTTTACAAGCTGGAAAAGTGGTAGTGTGTGTTTGGTGTTGTGTATAGTGGTTGGTGAGTGGAGAATTGATGGCCGATTTTCGGTAAGTTTTTGGTTTAAATTCCAAATAAATCCACTTAACCCAACAGAAAAACAAACATTGTTAATTTTTTGTTATTGTTTTGCTTGTCGCGGATCTTAGCTAAGTAAAACTTTTGACTGTCCATATATTAATATATGTATATAAGTCATTATTCGATTGCAAATTGTTTCTTATTACTCATATAGACTGTCTTCCTGCTACTACCTGTCCTTATTTTGATTTTATTGTTTTCTTTAATATTAAAAACTCGAGAATAAAAAGTAGGGGTACTCAATTAACACGATATTTCGTATTCCATGTTTAAATGTCTTAACGGCCGTCTTAAGGTTACGCGGGGATTTCCGGCCTCTTTTAATTATTGATAAAAAAACACAGATATATATAATATATAATGTGTTTAGTAAGTATTAAGTACACAACTGATTTTTTAATCTATGTCATGTCACAAAATCGCAAAGGAAGACTTTTCCCGCCAACCTACATCATTGACGTTGTGTTTTTTTTTTCATTTTAATAATTTTATATTATTATCAGATATATTGTTTGATTGTGGTGGCGTATTATACAATATAGTTGGATTAAGGCGTATAAGTAAAGTGATATGAAATAAATACGTGTATCGTGACTTTTTAAGTTGACTGAAAAAGTTCATAAAAGGTTTTGGTAGAATAGCCACCATTTTACCAAGACGTAACAAGATAAGTTGACCAGTTACATTTCAGAAGATTTGATATTATTTTATCATTTATTTATTATTTATTTCTGATATTGTTTATTATTATTTTTTATTATATCCGGCTCGAAGGACCAAATAATGTTGAATAATTTCATGAAATCACTGTAAAGTGATTTAGTTTATTTAAATGTTCACAAAACACTCAAATAATATTTTAAAATTATGACAATTATGTTGGGGGTGTTAACGCGACGGAGACCACGAGAAAGAGAGAGAAGGAAAAAGACAAAACATATATAGATATACGAAATAATATGACAACACTAAACATATTTATTTATTTATATATACCGTTTTCGCATTTAATAGTCGCAAGTTCCACTCCTTCATCGGGATCAATATATTTATGTACCATAAGTATTTATTCTAAATCAGAGACCACAGATCACAACTTCTACGATTCATTCATCACTCTCTTCATAAAAGCCGGTCGGATAAGGGTACTTTTGACCTAAAGAACTTGATCAATTTGGTCATGGTATGTTCTCGTTGGTTTTCCCTACCGACTCGGATGTGGATGTAACCACATCCGCAACCCAAATTTCTTTCATCAGTCGTATTTCATCCATCCTCTCTATGTACTTAAACTATCTAAGCGTTCCTTTCTCAACTTTAGGATGAAGAAGTGTAGAACTATATAATTAATCATCACTTTTATTTACATATTTCGATCTTAATAATAATATTATTACTATAAAATTATTATTATTAACACCTTTATTAACATATTTCTCTCTTATTAACAATATTATTAATATAAAAAAATATCGATAAAAATACCGGGATAGAGAGTGCTACAGAACTGCTGCACATCGCTAAGGAGGAGGAAAGTTGTGCTGAATTGGCTGCCAACCTTCGCAAGTCGCAGGCCCTCTTAGAAGAAGAATCTATAAAAATAATACTATTACTAGGGTTATTAATCTCTCGTGGCGGGATGAATCAAGCACACGAAGGATTATGCATCCAAAGAATGGAACCTTCTCACGATCCTAGCCGTGCACAATATGGCTACTTTATGAATTTTGAATTTAACCCACTTACCTAAACCTAACTCGGGCAGATGGGCGTCCAAATTTTTACCGATGATTCACAGAGACCACTATGGGTACAATGACAGTTAAATCGACGTGCCACATGGCGGAAATTTCATGAGCGAGGTCTATTTATTTTATTATTTTTTTTTAAGATTATTAATGGAGTCAGGCGTCTCCTTGCGGAAATCCATCACTATATGGACAGTCAAAAGTTTTACTTAGCTAAGATCCGCGACAAGCAAAACAATAACAGAAAATTAATAATGTGTGCTTTTCCGTTGGGTTTAGTGGATTTATTTGGAACTTAAACCAAAAACTTACCGAAAATCGGCCATCAACTCTCCACCCACCAACCACTATACACAATGCCAAACACACACTATCACTTTTCCATCTTGTACACGACACGTGTTTCGCCCCAACACGAGGCATCTTCAGGTATAGTAGACTCTACGGAAGACAACCGAAAAGTCACTTTTCGGTTGTCTTCCGTAGAGTCTACTCCAAATAAATCCACTAAACCCAACGGAAAAGCACACATTATTAATTTTCTGTTATTGTTTTGCTTGTCGCGGATCTTAGCTAAGTAAAACTTTTGACTGTCCATATTATTTTTTTTATATATTCACGCCTAACCCCCGCAGGGGTTGGCAGAGACCACGGAACTCCATCCGCTACCATTCATCGCAGCGAAACGGCTCTCGATTGGTCGCTTCTCGCCCTCGTGGGAATCAGGACGTGACGGGTGGCGAACCACGTCGCCGTCATTTTTCAACAAATTAGGTATATTAAAAAAGGGTAGGAACGGAAATGCGGATTGGAGGGGTTACCAGACTCTGAATAAATATTTATAAATCCATATATATATTTATTCCGATGCGGGAATCAAACTCGCGACCATTGACTCCGTGGGCGGAGAGGCCCTCCACAGAGCCAATCGGTCGTATTTTATTATTAAGGTTATAAATCCTTCGTGGCGCCATAGCATTGGAACCTTCTCACGATCGTAACCGTGTACAATATGCCTGCTTCTTGAATTTTGAATTTAACACACCTAATAATTCTAACTTCATCGGGCGTCCATATTTTTTATTAATCATATTATTACGTCTTTATATATTAATAAATTTAAATATATAAATAAATATTTTGTTTGTTCTAGGAATGTCCAGAAGGAGTGGTACATGAGGAATCGTTCAAGGACATCTATGCCAAATTCTTCCCACATGGAAGTAAGTGAATTTTTTAAGTAAAAGGCATTCAGGGAGTATCTTTGCCTAGCCGCCTGTGCGGTTGTTATGGTATTGGTACACGGGTACGCGACCCCGGCCTCCCGAGCTACTACCGTATATCGTATCCGCCAATCCACGGTCTGCCGTGCCAAAGGATGCGTGGCTAGGGAAGAGCTTAGTCGCGAGCGTGCCGACCGTCCCGTAATCGGGCTCCCCCGGGTACTATAGTCCCTTACCTCAGCATGCAGGGCTCTGCTGGGGCTGACCTCCACCCTCCTTCCGGCTCGTGAGATTCACTACGACGAATTTAATGTACCTAATTTGTTGAAAAATAACGGCGACGTGGTTCGCCACCCGTCACGTCCTGATTCTCACGAGGGCGAAAAGCGACCAATGGAGAGCTATATTTGGCTGCGATGAATGGTAGCGGATGGAGCTCTGTGGTCTCTGCCAACCCCTACGGGGGATAGGCGTGATTATATATAAAATAAATAAATAAATATATAAATTAATAAAAATATTAATTGTCACGTTTCAGACTCGGCTCTGTACGCGCACTACGTGTTCAAAGCCTTCGACGTGAACTGCAGTGGGGCAATCAGCTTTAGGGTAAGTGCTATAGCCTCTCTGTTCCAACGCAACCCGGGACCCCAAATCTCTCTCTCTTTATCAAAACAATCAGTTTATTCTTGCAGACATACACTTAAGAACGCAACTCGCAGACGAATACTTTGTTAAGAATGGCGTAATATTTATCCGTAGCATGAATGGGCCGGCTCGCCCGGGGAAGTACCACACTCCCGCAGAAAACCGGCGTCCGAGTGGTAGCTTAGCTACCGCGCTTCGCACGGTGAGCGGCTGGGTTTTGAAGACCCAACACGCTGCCCCTCCACATTCCCCCCTCCCCCCTCCCCATCCCCAATGAATGCAGATTGTTCTCTCAATATTTGCAGACGATAATTATGCATTTACTGATTATTCAACATTTAACCTAAATCACAAGACACTTCAAAATTGCCTGCAGCGTCGCTTATCCAACTGAAGTGCTCTCAACAGATTATAATCATAAACTAGATGGAAATGTCTTCGAGGTAGTCTGCACCCTGCTTTATCATACCTATCAAATTTTTGAGAAACGTGTTTAACACGGTATAAAGGATTATCTGCGAGCCGTTTTATCTCGTTTATATATTTTTTTTTATTTAGTACTCTTATAATGTATTGTTGCGAAGTGTTGTCTTATATTAGCGATTTTTATCGCTTTTACCATGGGCATTGAATTTTTCGGGATAATTCCCGGCCTCTAAATCCCAGTACAGTACAACTCGCCACATAGCCGGCCCATTCATGCTATAGACAAATAATATGCCATTCTTGACAAAGTATTCGTCTGCAGCGTGATTCTACCACTAGAAGTATCCGAACCGATACGTCATTGGAACCTTCAAATAACAAGCGTACTATTATCTTATAGGCTATATATAAATAAATATAAGTTTTAAAATGACAACAAAGAGGCTATCCATAAATTACGTCACACGTTAAGAGGGACGTCGTGACACGATATCGTGTGACCAGGGGAGGGACGAGTCAAAAGCTTCATTATTTCACGTTATATATGCGCCACAAGTTCAAATAAAACGAAATCTTAAAAATATTACCAATTATATCAACACTTAAGAAAGTATATATATTTTATATATATATATTCACGCCTATGCCCCGCAGAGGTTGGCAGTGACCACAGAGCTCCATCCGCTGCCATTCATCGCAGCGAAACAGCTCGTCATTGGTCGCTTTTCGCCCTCGTGAGAATCAGGACGTGACGGGTGGCAAACCACGTCGCCGTCATTTTCGACAAATTAGGTATATTAAATTTAGTGAATCCCACGAGCCGCAAGGGAGGATGGAGTTCAACCCCAGCAGAGCCCTGCTGGGGTTATGCTGAGGTAAGGCACCATAGTCCCCGGGGGAGCCCGACCCCGGGACGATCGGCACGCTTACGACTAGGCTCGCCCCTAGCCACGCATCCATTGGCACGGCAGACCGTGGATTGGCGGAGAGGAAGGGAAAGGATAGAGAAGAAAGGAAGGGGCAGGAAAGGAAATGGGATTCTTTCTTTATTGTTCAATATTTTTTATTATTTCATATGTAACTATACAAAATATAACTATAAGATATTTAATCAATATAACTGTTTATTATATTAAATAACATATTTTCAAGTCCACAATAAAGTGGTCTTACTCACGGTTCGCTGGACCAATAACATCAAAATACGCTGTTATTTCAAAACACGCTGATGTAAAAGTCAAACGTCGTCGAGAAATAGAATAACAACAATGTAAGGAACGGGGTCTATTGTTTTCCCAGCGACGGGAGTCTGGATGCAGTCTACCATATAGTCTAGGCCAGCGGTTCTCAATCTTTATTACTTAGCGACGCACTAAAATACAGTCCCCGGCCAAATTATTAGACACACTGTATTTTTTTAGTAATTTTATGTTTCTTAAGAGTTTTTATGCAATAATGCAAATTATTGTAATTTAAATTTTAAGTTTAAATATGTTAGATTGGTCGGGTAATAGCCCTGATATGAACCCAATTGAAAATGTGTGAAAGCTGATGAAAAGAGAATTTGCTAAAGATGTGATTATCAACAAAATCCAGCTCCTAGAAAAGATTATTTATGTGTGGAATAATCATCCTTAAATGCAGGAAACAGTACAGTCTTGCATTGATTGCATGCCGCGCAGAATTAAAGCATTGATAGCGGCTAAATGTGGCTCAACTAAATATTGACTTTTACTAACGTTAATTTCACTTTTCTTTGAAACTTAATAAACTTATGCTTTTTTAAATTTATGCTGTTTTATTTATGTCAAATAAATCGGTAATTGACTGGATAATATAAAAATAAAAAACAAATCAATTTAAAATAATAAAACGGTACAATATCACTCGGCAATTAATATTTTACATGAAATCTTGCAGTGCGTCTAATAATTTGGCTAGGGACTGTACATACTCTACATATTTGCGACACTCTTACATACTTCCATGCAAAATATTTAATAGTTGAAGTGAATAACTAAATTTTATTTTATTTATTAAGCACAAAAACAAGTTACAGTCTTAAAGAATACGATATTATATAAACTTAATAACGCCCGGACTATAACTCTTTAAATTTGCGCACAGCATGGCTACATTTTGAAAATAGGGTTACTTATGTAATAATAAAATACTATAAAATTATAAAAAAGAAGAGTATCAATAATTTTGTGATCTATCGGCTGCCAAAGATATCACAGAGCGATCGTTTTAATTGATGTATTTTGATATTGAAAATATCGAACGTTTCTGTACTGCGGTCAATGGATATATTATTGTATAGACGACAAATGCGTACCATGGGATTGTAATGGAATATATTGTTTGGATAAGATCTAATACTAAAGGTTTTATAGGGATTTTGTGTTCTGATGCAGGTGTTAAAATTTAAAAGGGAGAGCAGTTTTGGAGAGTCTTTATGCGAGTGTATTATTTACTTGTGAAATTTGGGTTTGGCAGAAGAAGCATGAAAGCAGACTGAATGCGGTGGAAATGAGAGCATTAAGAAGTATATGTGGTGTAACCTTGAATGATAGAATAAGAAATGAAGATATAAGAGAGCAATGTGGAGTAAAAGAAGGTGTGACAAAAGTAGGACAAGGTATGCTTAGATGGTTTGGGCATATAGAGAGGATGGATGAAAGACGACTGGCAAAAGAAATTTACCTTGCGAATGTGGATGGAAGGGCCGGAAGAGGAAGACCACGAAAAATGTACCTAGACCAAATTGCTGAACTTTTTAAGAAAGGCCAGGGCAAGAGTACCCTCAACTGGCGGGCTTGAGGAGGAGACTAATGAGTGTGGAGGAAGCAAGGGAAGTATGCCGAGATCGTAGCGGATGGAGATCTGTGGTCTCTGCCTACCCCTACGGGTGACAGGCGTGACGATATGTATGTATGTTATTTTATATAAGTAAATTAAATCATGACAGTCACGACGTGATTTTAGTGATTGCATATTATATTTTTATAATCTGCTTTCGTATGATTTAAGTGTACGATTTTCATGATTTCTATAAGACAACGTATTGATTTTTTTCTGAATACTTTCAATGCGATCACTATGCACTTTGTAAAATAATATTTATTGTGATCGCTGGAATTGAAACCGCATTCATTGATTCCGAAAACTAGCTAGTTATTAGGTTAACAATATTATATATTATTTTTGTGTGGAAATGAGTATATATATATATATATATATATATATATATATATATATATATATATGTATATATATATATATATAATATATATATATATATATATGTATATATATATATATAATATATAATATATATATATATATGTATATATATATATATATATATATATATATATATATATATATATATTCACGCCTATCCCCCGCAGGGGTTGGCAGAGACCACAGAGCTCCATCAACTGCCATTCATCGCAGCGAAACGGCTCGTCATTGGTCTCTTTTCGCCCTCGTGAGAATCAGCACGTGACGGGTGGCGAACCACGTCGCCGTCATTTTCGACAAATTAGGTATATTAAATTCGTCTTAGTGAATCCCACGAGCCGCAAGGGAGGATGGAGGTCAGCCCCAGCAGGGCCCTGCATGCTGAGCTAAGGCACCATAGTACCCGGGACGATCGGCACGCTTGCGACTAGGCTCGCCCCTAGACCGCAGACCGTGGATTGGCGGAGAGGCAAGGAAGGACAGACAAGAAAGGAAGGGGCAGGAAAGGAAATACGGATTGGGGGGTTACCAGACCCGGAATAAACATTTATAAATCCATATAAATATTTATTCCGATGCGGGAATCGAACCCGCGACAGTTGACTCCGCGGACGAAGGGCCCCGCCACTGAGCCAATCGGTCGTCATAAACTTAAATGAATTACCAAAATACACGTATCCTTCACGTGTGAAATACACGTGGCCTACACGTGTGAAATACACGAGTCAAAGCATACCCCTCAAGTACTTCCCGGTTTCACCTCAATCCGGTGGCCCAACACCCTCCCTCTATCCCTGCCCTTCCGATTCCCACTCCCATAATGACACTTTCCTTAAAGGTCGGCAACGCCTATGGCGCTGCGGATGTCTATGGGCGGCGTTGATTGCTTTCCATCAGGTGACACGCCTGCTCGTTTGCATTCTTATCCCATAAAAAAAGAAAAACATATATTGTTGAAATATAACTTTTATAATCTGTGGTTTCCACCGACAAAACACTTCTAGTCTAACGCGCCGCGATAACTATTTGCGAAGTCGTATACGAGAAGACAATGAATATTGCCAGCAAAGAAAAACCATTTGTAAAAGGCAACTAAGTTTTAGCGCTTCCAAAACTCGCGAACTAATTCGTTCAGACGATTGCATCCTTACTGTGAAAGTTTCTTGGCATCGAACCAAGAATATAGTTACCCGCTTCTCGCATGTATTTACTGATTTTGGCATTTTATGAACCGTATTTACTTATTTCATTATTTTACGTACGCAAAATCACATTATAAATTTTAATAAAAACAGTTTCTGTTGAATGGAATAAAGGAACAACATCGCATGCCGCCTTGCTACCACTACGAATGTAATTACTGAGCAAAGTATTGCTCGCCTGTTTCCTAGCTTATTGCATAAATAGTGTTCCACTGCTGGATTATAAATGAAGACGTTGGTCGAAATGATGATAAACATTGCAGTGAGTACTGCAGCTTTCAGAACAGCGCCACTTATATATATGTATGGCCTACATATAATTAATCAGTCTGATGATCCCTCCCATTCCCACCCCCATAAGGTGAAGTTTATGGGCGGCGTTCATTGCTATCATCCATCAGGTGACGTGAAGAGCAGGCGGCTCTTTTGCCTTCCTATCATATAAAAAAAAAACAACTTTCCACTTTCAGGAATTGCTGGTGACCCTATCGACGCTTCTACGGGGGTCGGTATACGAGAGGTTGCGTTGGGCGTTCCGTTTGTACGATGTTGATGGGGACGGCGCCATCACGCGACAGGAGTTGGCCGAGGTGGTCGTGGCAGTCCACGAGCTGTTGGGCAGACGCGCGCCACCAGGCTCGCCGGCCGCGAGACTCGATGACGCTAAGGCGAACGAACAGGTATGGATTTTTTCATGGGGTAGGAAACCACAGTCCAATTTTGTCGCAGCAGTCTTTTACCACGAACCGTACAAATGTGAAACGATTTGCAGTGTTCATACATACACATAATCACACCTGTTTCCCGTCGAAATAGGCAAAGACCACGAGCAATGAAGTTTTACATCCATCTGCTACGAACCTGGCACACGTTCTTTGCTTCGTCCACACTCTTCACTCTCTTCATACAAGCTTGTTGGTTAATGGTACTTTTGATTTGTGGTGTACTGATGATACATTGATAGACGTATCACTTATTTATTAAAAATTTTTATTTAAATATTAGGTTGGCAACTAAGTCATTGCCGCAAATAAGAAGGAAAATTCGGAATTTTTGTTAAAAAAAATATAACTTTATTTAATTAAATATAGATATTTATTCAATTAAAATCTATCCTCTTTTCGTCGCCAGTAACTAGGTTTTTCAAAAATAGATCATTTTCATTGCGTTTCAGAAGCGAATCACAGATGCTAATCCGTTGCGTCAAATGAATTTCCTTTAGCTGTTGAGGGATCCTTAAATCAAGTTTCTTGACATAACCAAGGGTTTTCAATACATGTATACGATACATTGAGCTTCTCTGCAATGTCTCGTGTTGTGCTGTGACGATCTGAATTCTTCACTTCATTTCGACTGGGCGGCCAGATCGTTGTACATTTTTCAGTAAAAAATCACCACAACGAAATCTTTCAAAGCAATTTCGACACTTAAAATAGAAAGAAATAAAATGTTTTACATACATACATACATATCGTCACGCCTGTCTCCCGTAGGGGTAGGTAGAGACCACAGATCTCCATCTGCTACGATCTAGACATACTTTCCTTGCTTCCTCTACACTCATTACTCTCTTCATGCAAGCCCGCCAGTTAACCTTTCAAAAAGGAAATCTTTGCGGGAAGGCTGAAATTTTGACCCATGCAAGTTTCTTAAAAACCTTATACATATTTGACAGATATATCGTAAGCTATCGTAGCTTCTAATAAATAGTCCCACAATGGGCGCTGAGATTTTTTATCATTTATTTCTTTAAAATACATTATTAATGGATTATTAATGGAGTCAGGCGTTACTTTGCGGAAATCCATCACTATATGGACAGTCAAAAGTTTTACATAGCTAAGATCCGTGACAAGCAAAACAATAACAGAAAAAAGTCACTTTTCGGTTGTCTTCCGTAGAGTCTACTCTACCTGAAGATGCCTCGTGTTGGGGCGAAACACGTGTCGTTTACAAGATGGAAAAGTGGGTTGTGTGTTTGGTGTTGTGTATAGTGGTTGGTGGGTGGAGAGTTGATGGCCGATTTTCGGTAAGTTTTTGGTTTAAGTTCCAAATAAATCCACTAAACCCAACGAAAAAAACACACATTATTAATTTTCTGTTATTGTTTTGCTTGTCGCGGATCTTAGCTAAGTAAAACTTTTGACTGTCTATCTTTAAAATACACTTTGTTTTCCCAGGTGGACAGGGTATTCAGGAAACTGGATCTGAATCAGGACGGCGTGATCACTATCGAGGAGTTCCTGGAGTCATGTCTGAAGGATGATGTCATCACCCGTTCACTGCAGATGTTTGATACGGGGCTATGACGTCAAAGTGATCCAGCGCATTCGGGCGTCGCCGCCAGGTATGTGATGTGGTGGAGAACAATGGTGTGAGCACTTTGTGATGATCCATATTTCGACAATACCAAGGCATATTTCGACAACACAATACCAACAATACTAAATAATACGCTAACTTAATTTTCTGTTTTTAAGGAAAACCATTCAATAATGTCTTAATATTATGCACCCAATATTTCATAAAAAATATTAAGAAACTGAAAAGTTTTCAGTTCTTTTTTTTCGGGCTAGGTGGCGCTTCATGGGAGAGGGTTATCTCCAGCAATGGATTACCGCAGGCTGTTGATAATTGGTTGATTGATTGACTTTTTAAATTTTTAAATCGCGTCGCATTTGCCATGATTTGATATATTTATATTAAATAATCCACTCGCATATTGACTCTCCGAAACAGATCTCTTCTTCAGATGACGAAATAGTATTAAATGTTATCCAAATAATATATTCCATGGTACGCATTTGTCGCTTACACAATAATATATTGATTGACTGCAGCACAAAAACATTCGATATTTAAATCACCAATAAAAGCGTTTACTTCGGGATATCTTTGGCAGCCGATATATCACGAGATTATTCTTATCCTTCTCATTTTATGTTTAATTTTATTGTATTTCATTATATTATAAGTATGAATAAGTTATAATGTATAATTTTTATAAAGTAACCAAGCTGTGCGCAAATCTTAAGAGTTAAGACGTGTTGATGCTTCGAGTTGATAATAAAATAAATCCAGATTCACTTGAAAACTTTCTATTTATTACATGTACACAGTATATTCTTACATAAATGCAGTAATATAAACATTACATAATACCGTAATATAAATTGCAACCAGTTATATTAAAATTGCGCGGAACAAGTATAGTGTGAAGTATAGACGACCGATTGGCTCAGTGGCGGGGCCCTCCGCCCACGGAGTCAATGGTCGCGGGTTCGATTCTCGCATTGGAATAAATATTTATATGGATTTATAAATGTTTATTCCGAGTCTGGTAATCCCCCCAATCCTTATTTCCTTTCCTGCCCCTTCCTTTCCTTTCCGCCAATCCACGGTCTGCCGTGCCAATGGATGCATGGCTAGGGGCGAGCCTAGTCGCAAGCGTGCCGATCGTCTCGGGATCGGGCTCCCCCGGGTACTATGGTGCCTTACCTCAGCATGCAGGGCTCTGCTGGGGCTGACCTCCATTCTCCCTTGCGGCTCGTGGGATTCACTAAGACAAATTTAATATACCTAATTTGTCGAAAATGACGGCGACGTGGTTCGCCACCCGTCACGTTCTGTTTCTCACGAGGGCGAAAAGCGACCAATGACGAGCCGTTTCGCTGCGATGAATGGCAGCGGATGGAGCTCTGTGGTCTCTACTAACCCCTGCGGGGGACAGGCGTGAATATATATATATATATATATATATATATATATATATATATATATATATATATATATATATATATATATATATATATATATATATATATATAAAAGCATAGTGCGTGTCATCGTTATTCGAGCGGACGGAGAAGTGGACGTGACATAACAGTGTCCAGACGCCACAAGAGTTATAGTCCGGGCGTTATTAAGTTTATATTATGTATTACTCTTCAAGGACTGTCACTTGTTTTTATGCTGAATAAGTAAATAAATAAATCACCGTATGTACTATAAATAAATACAGTAAAATGTTTCCACTTAATGGCGATATTCTGTAGCTTCTTCGGTTGAGCCGGCTCTCACTGCGGCTGTATCGAAGTTAAAATATACATATGTTTTTTTCAGGAGCGTGGTGAAACGCGCAAGCCCCCCCTACCTGGTCCACCGCTGCCACTGCCCTCCCCCCGGAGCCCTGCATAGTGTGGCAGCCGCCTGCAGGCTCTACCTGCACGAATGCGCCCGATATCTAGCGGCCTTCGACCACTTCTACAACGGTGTTGTCAAGCCTAAAATCCACAGTGTTATGTTTTTCCACTTCTAGATTACCTTCTGTATTTTGACCGCCTGGCAGTTCTGCGATCTGTGTTTAGGAAAATTAATTTGCCTTTTTGTCATCGACTTATTTGATTTTTGAATATTTAACTGTAAAATTATTCAACAGTAGTAGGTATTTTTGATGTGAAGCATCTTATCGCGGGGTATAGGAGTGAAATCGTAGACGGAGACGTCGTCTCGATTCAGGCTACGCTCCCCAATTACCAATTACAATGTGAGTTAGTGAAAATGAAAACGTCACCGCTTTAAGATGGTAACAAAAGTCATAAGTCTAAATGACAGATTAAAAAAATACAATAAGTTAATAAATGTGTTGCAAGCGATAAAAATTTAAACTTGATCAGTCCCTGATTTAAATTCCATAAAAGGTCTTAAAAACGGAAAATTCATAAAATTTTATCAATATTTGGGTGTTGTAGAGTGTAGGACATACGCCATTGAGTAAATTGTCAAATACCATTTAATTACTATATTTCTTCTAAAAATATGCATTATTTTTTTTTTATAATTAATGAAGCAAAGATCTAAGATGTTAATTTTACATAATATATTTTACAAATAAAAGTTAACAGCGTTCAATATGATCACAGTTAGAAAGCTAGTACAAAAAGCATTGTGTCCAATGACAAACATTTAAGAAAAAAAATCACATTATGTTTTTACTAAATTTACAATGGAAGCAATAACAAAATTATGATAAATGCCGTCATTTTATTTTAATTTTTCCCCTCAAATTATAATGATCAAAACACCACCAGAATAAAACAGTATAACTGAATATAAAGTGGGGTTATAACAATTAAATAAAAACACGTGATAATTAAAATGGCATCAAAAGTCAAAAAATATACAGAATCTGTCATTTTACTAAAACTTGTGATAAAACTCACAAATTTCAGTAAAATGACAGATTTTATATATTTTTTTGATTCGATTTGCATAAGAATTATTGTATAGAACATTTGCATTTAATTTGTTACTCGACTAATATTGTTACAAAAATAATTTATCGTGGCAACATATTTAATTTCTATTTCTGACAATAATTATATTGTATTCATTTTGTTTTGTTTTGATGCTTCCGTAGAAGAACAAAAATAATATTATAGTATTGTCATGTCGATTGTAGTAATTGCTTACAGAAGTATTTTTATAAAGAACTTAAGCGAGACACAATTTAAATTATTTAAATATATATCAACTTCAAAACAAGCCTTAACTGTTAATATAATTATCAGAGTATCCAGATTACATAATAAATTATTTTTGGTTATATATTCACATAAAATATTGTTGCAAGTTCCTTCTGTTAATGTAAAATAGATCTAACCAGCGATCCCCACAATGATTGTTGATTAAAATGCAGGCTCTGAGGGGGCATGAGATACAATTATCATCTATCATCGTATAAATTAAATTAAAATACTTGTTAGAAAAACTCTTAGAGTTGCCCTTTGTAAAACCATCTACCAATTTGTACTAAAATATTTTAAATACGTCAAATTGAAAAAAAAAAAAAATATATATATATATATATATATATATATATATATATATATATATATATATATATATATGTGAACGGAATAGAGAATTTTTTCAAATAACGGATATAGTACAGAGAGTCAAATATTTGGTTACCATATATACGTTGCAAGCATTGGAACATATATACTTGGAACATATATTACTGTCATAGAGGCAGTATAATGGACAATAAAAGAAAGCCCGCTACATTTCAGTCTATGGAAATTTAAGATTAGAAGGTGGGTTAAAATGATATCACCGAATTAGTAAAACAGATAATAGTAAATTTGCAAACGAAAATAGATTTATCACCAATGCAATTGAAATAAAAACTTATTTCAAACTTTTTCGCTCTAATCGGTACATCTAATCTTTACCGATTATATAATATATTTATGGTCTTTAAAAGTGATCAGTAAACACCAAGCAACAATAATGTTAATTAACATTTATCTTACATTTCCTTGTTTCTCTACATTTGTTAAAATTTTCTACCAAATCAATTGATTATTACATATTATATAAATAAACAAAGATGGCCGCCATACAAAGCTAAAATCGTCATTTGTGGGCCGATTTCGCTGAAATTTGGCAGAAGCCCGAAAAGCTTGTTTAGTACTGAGGGTCCGCCGCAGCCGGATTCCGAAAAGCTAATTTAGTTATATAATTTTGCAAAATAAAAGATTTTATGTACAAAAAAAAAATAATGTGATTATTTTATTGAATAATACAATAACAGGGTAATATATCGCTCTACTAAGGCAATTTATTTTCATAAAATAACTACCGCAATGAAAAATGCAATGAATATTTGAATAAGAATAATTTTTGAAAGGATAAAATTCATTACTTTCTACTCATTAATGGAAAAATTCAATTAACAGTGCGTAATTATTAATAATTTGCATAATTTGCTTTGCGTATATTTAATCTGTGGTCATATAGGCGTAATGAATGTTACCATATGAAATATAGCAAAGACAAACCTTTATATTTTTTTGTATACAATGAATACATTTTGAGATATTTTATAAGTTTTGGTTTTTAATTCTTTATAACAGAAAACTCATGTTTTTAGAAACATTTAAACATCAATAACATATAAATAAAACATCAATGCGAAATCCACAGTAAGATGTTTAATAATTATGACGATGCAAAAGCCAAAATAAAGCACATATCACATTAAAGTGGTTCATCAATGCAACCAAGACATTCGTTTAAAAAAAAACGTTCTCCATTTATATCGTTTTTGGTATATGACGAAAATGTACATCTGCCTGCAATAGTTCCGATAAGCAATCTTTGAAACATGCAATTGAATAGCATATCATTATTAAATATTATTTAAGTGTTGTAATAATCGTTTCTATTTTGAAATTAAGAATGTTTTTAGGAAACTGCATTTATTATTAATAACATTAATGGTGTATTATTAAAATTGTTGATATTATCCATAAATCATATACCATTTAAATAACTGTCATTTATAATATTATTAAATAATTTTGAGATATAATGAAATTCAATACATTTATCACAAGAGAAAGCTTTAAAGAAAGCAGACTGTCAAACGTTTTTAATAAATAATATTTTGCGCTGGTTTCTACCAAGATGGTAACATTTGAAAAAGAAACATACTTTTCGCAATGTATTTTTTTTATCTAAACTTTATAATTTTTATATGATTGCCGACGTACTCGCACATCCTAAAAAAGTAAACATATACAATCAATGCTAAATATTATATTTATTTTTTCTTCACTTTTCTATTCTTATCTTTGATGGCAATTAGTTGTAACTATTATGCCAGTGTCATGTAAAATACGATAACATCAAATCTCTTGAATTATAATTAGTTAGCTTATCACATTAGGTCTTGATAAAATGGTGGCTATTCTACCAAAACCGTCTATGGACTTTTTCAGTCAACTTATGAAACTCACGATACACGCATTTATTTCATATATTTCACTTATACGCCTCAATCGAACTATATTGTATAATAAATCACCACAATTAAACAATATAACTGATAACAATATTAGATTATAAAAATAAAATAAACATTTCATTGATGTCAGTTGACGGGAAAAGTCCTTATATTCTCTTATTTTTAAAAATAATTTCTCACCACAGATATGTATATACGAATGCTTATAAAGCACCAACAAATGAATGCATTATAGAATTAACAATTGTCTTAATATATTTAATTTAAAAATGTAGGTTATTGTCATTTTGTAAAATCAACGAGAAAAACCCACTTTCATGGTATATGATCTATTTTTAGTATGGAAAATTAATAGATTATATAAAATTAAGTTTGAAAGTTAAAATAGCGGCCATAAGCAGACTACGATGGACATAACTTGTTTCATGTATTTTAACTGAATCAGTTTTACATTTTTATTTATAACTTTGTGATTTGTTTGCAATGTATCTCGTACTACTAAAGTAAACGATAAATGATTAATTTCACAAATTACATTAAATAGAAAGTTAAATTACTGAAATTATTATAATAACCTCTTATACCTTATTTGCAATTAAGGAATTTCATTATCATAACCAGCAACATTTTTTATATAATATACCTTATATTACGACAAAATATTATTAAATGTATTAATAAATTTAAAGGCGGTTTAAAAAATAGAACATAAATGAAGCGGAGAAATTGATTTTAATTATCAATAATACCCTACTTAAAAGTTATTATTTTACTAGGATAGTCTCGTAGCGTATTAAATACCTGTCTTATGAAATATTACTAAATGTGTAATTTTTGAGGATAAAATTATAAAACTTTTTCAAATTGGAATAACCTTTCTAATTCCAAACATTAATACCTTTCGATATATTTTAATGGATATTCTTCGTATTCGGATCATTACATTAAATACGGTAGAAATTAAAAAAAATCCCGTTTTTCGTTCACAATTGTAGCATTGGGATAGAACTGTACATTTACATGCAATATGTGAACATAAATTTATATTTTTGCCTACAAGCATTTACCTGCAGTTAACACTGATAAGATAATTTCAAAATGTTTACCATTTATATATTTTGGCAACACTACTGATTGGTTCAATTATTTACTTTTATGATATTGTATTTTCTCCTATATTTTATAATTGTTGGATAAAACAAATATCACTAACTGAAATAAGCAATAATTGACATATTTAGTAAACAATATCTGAGTTCAAATCACGGTGTTACACGTCGGCTTAATGTTTGCGCTATACTTTTCAATTTACGGCCGCCAGAGGCATGACGATAGATGTGTGTGCTGTGCAACGATAACAGAATAGCATTCTGTCTCTTTTGTACCTTCTAATATAACCAATTATAATTAAACGAATAAATCGATAAACCAATCGAACATGCCGCTTACAGTAACTTGTCACTCAACCGGCGTGCATCCACCGATAGCAACGACGTACAGCGGCGTTGACGAGAAAGTAAAGTTATGGCACGATCGTACTAATCTCTCACCACCGAAATTGGGCTTCGTGGCAAGGGCTGTGTATAATACCGTGGTCCGAATGCTAAAAATTTACAATATTTGCAAGTAAATGTTAGTTTAAAAGGTTTTCGTATATGAAGTTTGAACTAAATGCAGAAATAAAACATTGAAAAATGCCTAGTAGCCAATGAACGATAATTTATGTTTCAATTTATTATTAAATATTAGTTAGAGGTATTCTCCAGCTTATAATCAAATATCGTTCCCTCTCTTTTGTATCGTTTACAAAAATCTCATAGTTTTAGCATATTTTTTAAAAAACTACCAATAACTACCAATTTTAAAAATTGAGGGTATGCAATTGTTAATTTTTTTATTATTGTTTATTTTATTTCTGTTAAGAGTTGATTTATATATTTATGAATTGTTAAAATATTCAATTCTAAAGGGTTGTAATTTAAGTGATATTGGTACTAATTTTAAACGCTATAATCATCACACGGAATTGAATCAAACAAGTGATATACTAATTATATTGAATTTTATTACATTCACGCTTAAAACTATACGTTCCTTCTTGACGTACAATAAATAAATAAATATTAAAAAGTAACTAATATTATTTTCATCTTTAAGAATATATCGCATACTACATGATTATTGAAGATTGTCCGATTTTTAAATACTTGTTATTTCTACTTCTATGTTGACAGATCAAATAAATAACCTAAAGGCAGCCAAATAATTAAATTACTATATTACAAAAGTAAAATATTATTATATGGTCTTCAAAGCCATTATCTAAAAATGTCTATAGGTGGTTGTTATACGTAGTTACCCAATTTCATTTATAAGTCAATATAATGTATAGTGTAAGATATTGAAAGTATAATTTTTTTCCTCTTCTTTGATGGCAATTAGTTAAAACTAATATGCCAGTGTCAAGTAAAATGGAATAATATCAAATCTCTTGAAATGTCTACTCAGCTTGTCACGTTACGTCTTGATAAAATGGTGGCTATTCTACCAAAACCTTCTATGGACTTTTTCAGTCAACTTAAAAAGTCACAATACATGCATTTATTTCATTCATTTGTATAATACGCCACCGCAATTAAAATTTAACTGATAATAATATAAGATTATGAAGACGAAATAAAAACATAAAGTCACTGATTTAAATTGGCGGTAAAAGTCCAAGTATAAGTTGATTTTTAAAACTTGTATGTTTTTTTTTTGTTAGAAATGACAAACGTAAACATCTTATAAGAAACATATATTATAAACAGTCAAAAACAAGATAAGAAATTATTATTTACGAATAAATGTGTGTATCGCAAACAATTGTAATTTATAAATAAATAATAGTTTTTGTCAAGTAGGCTTGACGTTACTAACGCTTTTTACTTTGAGAATTAAAACGAAACAAACATTTGATTGTTATGACTTCGTGATCAATAAAGATTATATTTAATATAATGTCTTGGATTGGTAGATGCCTTTAAACAAAAAAAAAACAAATCGTGAAACAGATAATAAATAAGGCAATGTGATGTTTGAATCAAAACTTTTTTTATTTAATTAAATATATATTGTTATTTCCGCGCCAAAGGTGATGTAATTGAAGTGAGAAAGAGGTACTAATTATGAACGCCGTACTGAATAATAATTGATATATTATTATTATTATTATTCATAGCGTGATTGTCTCGCTTTTGCAGTAAGCGAGCCAGGTGACAAATTCTTCAATTTAAAATGCGTTAGTTGTATAGATTCGTCGTTTTAATAATAAGACGTTAAAGATTGTGAAATGTGTAATGAATTATGTAAATAGTTAAAGTTTGTCGCTGTGTCGATACGTCCACGTTACGTCTGATAGTAAATCAGTTCTTCATGTTTACATGCGTTTTATTTTTATCATTACCCCTTTAACATTTCACCGCTGGACATAGCATATTGGATATATTTAAATATGAAAGCGCAGGAAGGCCTTCACCAGCCTCATCAGAGAATCGTGGGCGTGGCGATGGAAATCGAATTCAATATATAACTCAATATAATATAATACAATACTCTTTGTAGACAATGGATTATAATTTCCTTCAGTACATTTCACTTTAGATACTAATCACTTATACAATTAAATTGCACAGTTAGCGATTCGTCGCAGAAACGGTGCGCTTACGGCGCCTCAATTGGAACTGTCCGAATGGCCGTCCCGCTTCCATATATACGATGATCCGCTAGAGGGTCGAACAATGATCACCCATTCTTTGTTTCCGACACAGATAACGCACGTTTTGTCGATGGCTAAAAGGACTCATTCTTTGTCGTTGATCAATGGAGTCAGGCGTTACTTTACGGAAATCCATCACTATGTGGACAAATTTCATTCAATAAATTACAAAATTTATTCTTTGTCGTTAACAAAGACGAATCACTCTCGGCGCCAAAGCGCCGTCAAATATAATATATATAATTAGTTTTTATTTTTGTTTTAGTACAAGCTGCACCACCTCCAAACCAATTTTCTAAGTTTCGCCCACAGGTTGGACTGGTAAAGAATACCCAATGGTATGAAGTCCGCCTGTTGTGCATTTTGTGCAAAAAAGTTTAAATAATTAAATATAGCTTTCCTAATGATTATTGTTTTTTTTATAGTAGAGCAGGCAAACGGGTAGGCGGGTCACCTAATGGTAAGTGATCACCGCCGTTCATAGCCATTCTCAAAGCCAGAGGCGTTTCAGATGCGTTGCCAGCCTGCCAGAAAATTTGGCGCCAAATTTTTCTTTTGTTTATAGAAATAAAAAAAATAATAACGCATTTTAAAACTTTTATATCGTAATTAATTGAATTGTTGAGTTATAGTGTGAGTGTGAGTTATATAATTACGTTTACCCAATGTATATTTTTGTGTAAGCAATATTAAGGCATAGCTTACCCCCCTATTGAGCTTTCATTAGTACAGAAATATATCCAAAAACTATTTTTGTGCAATCTTAACAAAATCGTTGGGTTGTAAAAATAATCTGAAACTGACACATCGATCTCCTATTTCACAATCATACTAATTAAAAGGTGGTGTAATTGAGACAATATTGATTGTAATCAATTTCCCGCCACCTTACACGAGTGATGTTGTGTTTTTATTTCATTTTCATAATCCTATATTATTATCAGTTATATTGTTTAATTGTGATGGCGTATTATACAATATAGTTCGATAAAAGCATATAAGTGAAGGGATATGAAATAAATGCATGTATCGTGCCTTTTTAAGTTGACTGAAAAACTCCATAGAAGGTTTTGGTAGAATATCCACTATTTTATCAAGACGTAACATGACAAGCTGATTAGACATTTCAAGAGTTCATTCATTCATTCATTCATTTGAATTAATGACATTTCAAGAGATTTGATCTTATTCTATTTTACTTGACACTGGCATAATAGTTCGAACTAATTGTTATCAAAGAATAGAAAAGAAAAGGACGATATTAAAAACTAGACGGTTTCCCGTCAACTTACATCAGTGACGTTGTGTTATTATTTAATTTTCATAATCTTATATTAGCATCAGTTATATTGTTAAATGGCGTTATATTGTTAATTGTTAGATGGCGTATTATTATACTAGTTATGTGTATTATTAGCCTAGTTATGTTTTAAGATATTTGATGTTATCGTATTTTCGTTGACACTGGCATAATAGTTATAACTAATTGCCATCAAAGAGAAGAAAATAAAAGAACTATATTCATAGACGTTATTTAAGTAGATGTTGCCATTGAAGTAAGTTAAAAATAAACTCTAATTTGTCTAAAATAAATAATGTCACGAAACCTATAAAAAATAATATTATTTTATAGTAATATTCAGTTACTTTATCTAATTTATTTTTTATTTGATCACACCACCATCTAGTCACGAAATTGATAAAAATGGAAAACAAAATATTGCCTTTAACCGTAAGGTGTCGTTAGTTTCCATACAAATTTCTAGATTAGTCTTTTGTTATGGCAGTTTCGTCCCCGTGAATAAGTTTGTGTTAAGATTACAAATGATTAAATAATTTTTAACTTCGTTTCTGCCATAATAATTTATAATTATGTCCAAAACTGCCCACGTAGTTGACGGAGAAGCCTCGGAATCAGATTCAGAGATTGAAGTTGGTAGATCACCTGTAAGAACGCTATTCCAAATACTATTTTCTAAATTAAATATTATGCTTTTAAATTGTACATGTCTATCTAAATTTGTTTATCATCCTCTGAGTAAATAACGATGTTGTCTGGAAAAGATTTGTTCTTCTTTTTTACATTTTACTGTTGTCATACTTTCAACATAATTAAGATTTATATTTAACTTTTTATAACTAATTATTCCCAAATAGTTTTTAAGGTTGAATAAGGCATAGGCAGATCACACGCAGTACAAGTCATGCAATTTGCATGGTGTCAGGTAATACATTGTGGTTATGTATAAATTTATGTGGTTCAAATATAGTTTTACTGAAATTATGAGAGCAAAGAAGAAACAGGACAAGTCTACTCGAATAAAAAACTTTAATATTTGACCACTTAATCCGCCAAGAGTGGAGATTATGGCATAACCTCTAAATTTCAAGGAAGGCAAATGCCCAGTAGTGGTCTTGTAACCATGACATTGATAATAATAATGATAATGAAATATACCCTTAACCTATATGCTTATACAAAGAGAATGATGAGTGTGAATGAAGCAGTGTGCCAAAATAGTAGCTGATGAAGGTTTGGGTTCTTTGCCTATACCTATGGGCAAGAGGAATGGTATTTATGTTAATTTGAACAACACTTAAAACTGTCATTAATGTATAATTTTTTTTTAATGAAAACTTTGTTCTAATATAAATCTAATTCAAAGGTAGAACGATAATTGAATAAGTTTTAGTATTGTGATTGTAACTATCATATTTTTCTGTATAAATACTTATTAGTCTTTGATTTCCTTTACAGGATGCAGACCTATCAAACTCCAAGTTATTTGTTATATCAGGAGAAGCACCAGAATCTGATGAAGGTATGTAGGTCATTCTGTTCTTATATTTTTAAGGTCATTCTCAAATATATATGGGTAATTTTGTGTAGAGAGTAAAATAATGCATTTTTAACAAACAGTATATGTCCTGAAGTCGACATTAGCTTACCAAGCATGCCTAATACAGATTTATGGGGCACTCAGACTGAACAAATACCTGTAGGCCATACAAATATTTAGCTCAATCTATGAATGAATCCCAGGAATATTAACTCCTAAGGTGACTTAGCCATAGCTGTTTAGGTCTCTGTCTTCATTTCAACAGTTGTCAAGTCTCTAACAAACATGTCCGGCCCATTGTCCCTTTAGTTTGGTAACTCAAAGAGCTATGTTATTCATTTAGTATTAAATCCTACTATACTAATACCCTTAATGGGTGGGCTTGCATGAGGAGAGTGATGAGTATGGATGAAGCAAGGAAAGTATGCCTAGATTGTAACAGATGGAAATCTATGGTCTCTGCATACCCCTAAAATAAACAGGTGTGACGATATTTATGTATGTATTTTGCATTATTTGTATATTTCAGAAACTAAACTACCGTCTCTTACTGACAATGATGAGATGGATCATCCTATCCAAGTACCAATGTCTTATCGGGATTCTCCTGCAAAGATATTATATAACTCACTGTTGCATCAAAAATTGTGTGAGTATTTTCATCTATTCTCATTGTGCACTCCACTGTTCTAATTATTATTTTTTTCTTTCTTCTCTTTTTTTTATTATTTATTATGAGCAGCAACCTATCCAAAAGATCGTAACACACTTCCTGTGTTGCACTATTGGATGGTAATGGAAAGCAATTGGATTGTTCTTATGTCTTTTTCTTTTCAACTCGTGTTAAATCAAATTCGTATAAAAAGAGAATTAAGTATACTTGAGTTAGGATTGATACTTTACAAATTGGCTGTAGGGTGGAATGTGGAGCGATGTGCCTCCTGGGGTGTTCCCATGTTAATATGATGGGCATTCAAGGTCAATATGCGTTTGCAAAAACCCGGTGCCTTGTCTGAGACACCTTTGGCATTGCAGATGTTCATGAGACAGGGGTGATCACTTATCAATTACCAGTAGACATTTTAGTTTGCGTGCTCTGTTATGAAAAAGAAAAAGAAAGATTATGTATTGTAAATTAAGAATATAAAATATATTATATAATTTTTTCTTATTATTAAAATTTTATTTAGTTCATTATATTGGGAACAACAACTTATTCCAAGATACATAAGATATAAGATAGTCACATAACAATAAAGCCAGTAACTCATAATTACATCTCTGTTCTAACAATAGATTCTCTCATAATAATGTACTAACAAGAGATTCACTCATAATAATGTACTAACAATAGATTCTCTCATAATAATGTACTAACAATAGATTCTCTCATTATAATGTACGAACAGTAAATTATCTATGAATGAAAAAAAATATAATGTACTAACAATAGATTCTCTGATAATAATGTACTAACGATAGATTCTTTCATAATAATGTACTAACAAGAGATTCACTTATAATAATGTACTAACAATAGATTCTCTCAGAATAATGTACTAACAATAGATTAAGCTAAGTAGCATGTTAAATTTTTTTTACATTGTAAAACACAATATAAAAGATGAAACAAGAAAAAATCAGTAATGACTTATCATTAAATGTTAGTTTAATGATGTGAATGTTAAATTTGTCTTTTCAGGGGAGTGTAACGTCTCTCTTAGAGCTACACTCGAAGGACTGGCCAGACACACTATTGATATATCCGTAGAGAAACTAACAAAGGCGGATAAAACTCTACTGAATGTGCAGGTATGTTGGTTATTCGTAATCAGCGTTAGAGCGTGTTAAGGTGGACTTACTGGGGAAGTACTGAACCCACGTAGAACAACAGCTTTAAATGGTTGTATTTTACTTCAATACCGAATTTCGTAGGAAGGGTTTCTTTTTTAAAAGTATAAGTTTACAAATTATTATATTGAGAAAATAACAAAGGTGCATGTTGAGAACTAGCTTTTGCCCGCCGCTTCGCTCGCGTGGTATTTTGTCTGCCACATTGTTTCGTGACAGATAATTTTAAATAAATATATATTTTTTTTACTTAATAGTAAAATTATATTACGATGAAAATTACATAAAATCATTACAAGTTGTAGTCTATATGTGATTTCGATGTATAACCTATATTATTGTAAAGTTTCATCCAAATCCGTCCAGTAGTTTTTTCGTGAAAGAGTAATAAACATACATCCGTACTCGCAAACTTTCGCATTTATAATATTAGTAGGAAGTAGGATTTATGCGGTTAAAAAATTTGCATTACAGATGTATATTTCATCTGCATTACAAACGAATCTGTTAATTTCTCATTATAAATCCTACCAGTCGTAAGTCACCCCTCACGTGACAACAGTACTTTATCGCTTCGGTCGTAAGTCACGCGGGAGGTGACAGGACGAGACACGTCGAAACTCGCTCTGTGTGAAATGCAGACACTATTACCTTATTAGTTAAATATCCGTAACAGAGCAATTGACATCTCCAGTTATATATCATTGCCTTTTCCAATTATTTTTTAATATATTGAGCCCAAAAATGAATAAAATGTATGTTGTTGCGTGTCGGGAGACGCGCGCGTGTGTGTGTATGTGTGTGTGTCTGTGTATGTGTGTATGTGTGTGTGTGTGTGTGTGTGATGTGACATACACACGCACACGCGCGCGCGCTGTAGGTGAGATGCAAGGAAACATCCTTGCAATTAAATTACCGCTTTCCTAATATCGTTTTAGATATAGGTTGATCCACAGTAGATCGCCATCTGGATGAGTGTTGATCTCCTGCGATGCACTTTTCACGAAACTTATTTCCATGCACCACCACTCTGTGGAACCAACTACCTTCGACGGTCTTTTCGAACCGACATTGGCACCTTCAAAAAACAAGCCTACACATACCTGAAAGGCCGGCAACGCTTCCATGACTGCTGCGGTGTCGCGGTTATCTATGGGCGGCGTTGATTGCTTTCCATTAGGCAGCACGCTTGCTCGTTTGTCCTCTAAACTCAAAAAAGTAAAAAAATACGTAATAGGTTTGCTTAGTGTTCCTACTCACAGTTATTTATCTGTCCGTTTGCAGGAGAGTATGCGAGCTACGAACGCCAACCTGACACTAGCCCGCGCCCGCCTGAAGCAACTCCACGCCGAGTTGGAGAAGGCCAACTGTTCCGAAGCGTTGCCCACGGTGAAATATAAGTAAACTCAATTGCATTTTGCAGGGGATGTTTGTCATATTTCTAAAGAGACCATACATGGTTCACTGTTCGGCGAAGGATCTCCCTATGTCTGGAGGAATGGACATCAACCCACCACGCTTGTCCAAAGCAAATCGGTAAAAACACTCAATAAATACCTGCAGGTCATGAATAGTCCACACTGCACTCCGAAAGCGTTAACTTAGTCAATGAGTCAATTAAGTCATCGATAAGTCAGTGTTACTTTAATATGTAATAATGTTATTCTAGCCTATATTTGGCCACAGCCATCTAATTTAAAAAATCCCAGAAATGTCAACTGCACAGAATATATACAATATTTATGTCACATAAGTCAATAGCCACTAGATTTTATTTATTTATTTTATTTTATTACAAAAGGTACAGTTACAGACTACAGATTAAAGAAAATATAAGATAACAAACATGCAAAAGAATTTAAGGTAAATCTGAGTCCAGTTACAACAATTACAATGAATATTTAACAATAACAATATGAGGGATTTATAATTTCATTGATATATATATAATTAGGTAGACAAACACTAAAAGAAGAACCAAAAATTAAGATAAGTATGTAAGAATATTAAAAATATCTGTGTGAGCACATATACAATTATAGTTTCTACACATTCTGCTTATCGGACTATTTTCTGTGACATTATTGTTGAAGTCGGGCAAATTAAACAATTGTGGAGTGCGCATGGATCTCGCTATACTGTATGATACTATAAATATTACACTAAATGTATATTATAATATAATACTTTGTATATTGCACTAAATATATATTATAATAATTTTGAAAGAAATATAGCGCGGGTGTGATAAAGAATTTGCAATAGTGACGACAGAGGTTCTTTAACTGTCTGTGGATCCATTAGCCAGTGAATAGACATAATAGTCCCTTTTTGTCATTTTGTTTATTCTGTGACTTTAATGTTCTGCTGTATGTGTGTCCTGTCTCAACAAACAAAGAGGATAATAGCCTTAAATCTTGTTCGCCTACATCACTGTAATATTCACTTGAGTCACTATTACCTTGTCTATCTGAATCTTTATAAGATACTGGTGTAGACTCCTGAGTGTGTAATTCTTGTTTCTGACTATGACACACACTTTCTGACTTCTTCGCTGGTGAAACAGAACTGGTGAAACTGTCTGTATGTCTTTCCTAAAACTGAAATATTTATTTCACATAGCATGGGTACATTAGATACACTAGCAGTCTCATTACAATTTTCTATAAAAGTTACATCACTGCTTTTTACTACTTCATGGGTTATTGGATCCATCAAGTGGTGTCCTTTAGAGTTTTTTACAATAACCCACAAATATTATTGATTTTTTATTCCACTTTTGGGTATTTTTCCTTTGGTACATGAACCATAGCAACAGAGCCAAATATTTTCATGTGGGATAAACTAGGTTTTTTATCTTTCCATAAGTCTTATGGAGTCTTACCATTCAGCGACTTTGTAGGGCAACGGTTTACAATGTATGCAGCAGTTGCCACTGCTTCAGTCCAAAAACGTTTCTACAGATTAGCATGGAATATCATGCTTTGTGCTTTTTCCACGGTCATTCTGTTCATTCTCTCAACTAGGCTGTTGTGTTCTAGAGTGTATAGAGTAGATGTCTCATGTAAAATATCATGTTGAGATAAAAATATTTCAAAATTGCAATTGTAGTGCTCTTTTCCATTATCGGTGAGCATCCTTTTTTTAATCTTGCAATTCAATTCATTTTCTACTTTGGATTTAAAATCCTTAAAAACTTGCAACACATTTATTTTATCTTTAAGAAAATATACAAAAGTCATTTTAGTGAAGTCATCTGTGAAGGTGATGAAGTATTTCGTACCTCCATGTGATTTATTCTTCACACAAATCTGAATGTATACGTTCTAGTGGCCTTGTTGCTGTAGAACCTACATTTATAAATGGCAATCTGGTTTGTGTACCTTTTAGACAATGAGTGCAGATGATGACATTAGTTTTATATTGAATCACAGTCACATCCTCAGTATACTCATACAGTATCTTCATATCTAAGATATTCAAATGGCTCACTAGCAGATAGGTAAGCTCTGTCACAGTTTTCAGCACTTGAACTGTAGTGAGCCATTTCTTTACTGGTTTTCATGATGTTATTGTATTGTTAATTGTTATTCAATGTCGCAGTACATATTGACTCGCCTCTGCAACTTTGTACATCACATCTTTTGTCATCGAAATACTTTATATCCAATTACTCAATATCGTTCTAACTGAAAGGAGATTTGTTACTAAGCTGGGAACAAAGTTATACACATGGCTCAGGAGGGAGATCGACCTGTAGGTTTTAAGCAGCGTCGTATTTCTTGTGGAATAAGACTACTATACTCCTGTTCCATGCCTGTAGTGTTCTCCCGTTCTGTAGGAGTTAGAACTCTGCAGAGCTTTTTCAGCACGAGGCGACTCCCTGCCTTTAGGAGCTCTGCAGTAACCCCGTCCTCGCCTGGGGATTTTCCATTTTTAAATTGCTGGAGAGCCAACTCTATCTCCTCAAGGCAGACATCTGGCAGCTCGTCGGTGTAGTGGCGGGTAAATGTGGCTCTGGGATCATTGTGTGTGGGTTCATGTTGTGATGCGTGAGAGGCATACGTTTTTCCATAAAAGTCTGCAATCTCAGCGAGAACCTCGGATTTGGATATCAGCATTTGGCCTTCTTGGACTATTAAATATATCAGATGACGACTGTACAAATACGTTAGGACCCTTGTTTCGCTCTGTTGCGTTTTTAATAGTATCCGCATTAGAACGACGCAGGTCCCCCCGTACGCACTGTCTAATGCGCTTGGTGAGGGCCACATATTTCTCGTGTTTAGTCGCTTCACGTCGCATATCCATTAGCTGGAGGGTCTCGTCTGAGAGTTGAGACTTCCGGCCTGCACGCTTTCTACAAAACATGTCCCCTTCCTCCCTTAAGATGTTTACCATATTTTTGAGGTCCTTTCGATATACACGGAGGGTGCCAGGGCATCGAATCGATTTTTGAGTTCCAGTTGGAGCGTGGACGGCATCTTTCGAGCTTAAAGTAAGTATTCAGAGTGCCTCTCATAAGTCGGTGATCACTCCCGGTGTTAAAATGTTAATCACTGAGACATCTTTGAATATGTGCCTTTTATCGGTCATGATAAAGTCTATCTCATTTTTTGCCACAGTGTCGGGGCATCGCCATGTCCACTTGCTTTGGGGCTGTTTATGAAAGAAGGAATTCATAAGATAGAGCCTTTTTCGAGTAAGTTGATTAGCATTTGCCCCCTGTGGTTCTGTGTCCAAAACTGTGAGGTCCCATAATTGATTCGACTCCTGTATGCAACCCTACTTTGGCGTTGAAGTCCCCCATGACAACACTGAAGTGGGCTTTTGTGGTGTTGAGCAAGGCATGTTCTTCGTACATAGCCTCCACTTCGTCATCTGAGTACGTCGCCGTAGGTGCGTAGACTTGCAATATCTTAAGACTATACTTATTAGATAGCTGGAGTATAAGGTACGCCAACCTTGGCGACACACTGGATATTTCTACAATATTGTCAGTGAGGACTTTGTTGACGAGGAACCCCGCTCCGCCTTGGGAAGGATTATATCCCTCTCGATGATAGAGCAGATGGCCAGATTGTAAAAAAGAAATTGAAAAGGGTTGCACGTAGGGGGCTGGCTCGGTCTCGCTCGTCGCACCTTGCACCAGGCGCATCCTAAAGCCACACTGCGTACCATCGACCTCAACCTAATTATCCAGAAACGTTGCCTAATATCATTAACGACGCATTCATTATTCGCATGATTGGACCGTCGGTGCACGTGTGCTATTAACAACTGCGTTATGCTATGACGTCCGTCTAAGATAATTGGCTGTTTTGCCGAGGTAGGTATGTCCGTCGCGTCTATTTTACAGCGAGCTCTAAGTAAGCCATCCTCGCCTAAAAATGGGTCCAAATTACGGAGCCTACTATCCCTACGCACAGTTTAATGGCAAACCTTTTTCTAGCCTCTGTAATTCCCCGGCAAAAGCTTCCGTTTGGACCTTTTTCACTAGAATATTATCCGCACGTACTAGGTGTTCGGCAGTTAAGTGCTTGGCTGTTTTTTTACATCTGTCGATAAAATATAATACGCGCGCAATTGTTCCCGCGAGTCGTTCGTATGTGGAAAACCTTTCCGCACTGGGTAGCCAGTTCGATTTCGTGGTTGTGCAATACACTGTTACGGCGCGGTAAAGTGCCGTGTACAGTCCATCCTAGTCGCGTCAGCGATGCAGCCGGTTCACCTCATTTGCCCACTAACAGCTTGCTAAGATTCAATTATACTCTGTTCAGTCGCCACACACACAACGGCAGTATTACGTCGCGGCTTTGACAGGTTACTTCTATCACTATTTAAAATGTTTCGCACTGGCGTAGTAGGAGTGGGCGTGTACGTGAAGCGTATCGCTCTATCGGCTTCTCGCATCAAGAATTTCGATAGAGTTACCATCTCTGGCTCGTCTGCTTAATTTTCGTAGGCATAATGACGCCATCGCGAAAGTAGGTGTGGGCGAATCTTACCCAACACCTCTCTTGTTTACATCGGATTGTATAAATATGCTTTCCGATCTATATTCGTCAACACGCACACAATATTTTGTATTTTCACCGCGAATGTATTTAGTTCCATCGCGGACGACCCTTCTCGCGGCCATCTGTGAATGTCTGCCATGGCCTTGTGTACTATAATCTCCGGCCTACCATAACTTTGTTCTAAAGTATGCATTATAGTAGATGGATCCACGGCGGTATACAATAGCGCAGCCTCAGCACGGCCTCTTTGGCCTTCCCCCGTAGACACGTTCTGAGCCTAGCTAGGTTGTCTGCTGGGGGAAAACCATAGGAGTTCGTGGATTCCCGCATCGCTACTTTGAATGGCAACAATTCTGATGGTGCTCCACTGAAAATCGGCAACTCTAGTTCCTGTTGAGTTGGCAGTCTGCGCGTCGAGATTTTTTCAATAGCGTTCGCGAGTCTTTCAATCGCCATATCTGTGGTCATTACCCTATTCGAACTCTCCGCACCTCGCATCTGTTGCGGCGGAGGAGAGCGCGTGCGATCTACCCTTTCGCCATGCGGAGATGGAGTTCGCGGAAGGTGACGCATTTCGGGTTTCCTATACAAATGGTTGTCCGGTCTGCCATCGGCACGCGGGCCGTAAAAAACTTCACTAGTATCAGCCTCCTCGCCCCTCACTGTATCAACTTGCGACAGTTCTACTGGCCTACCTTCGTCCAACCTATCTATTTATAATAATAATATAATAATAATAAAACTTTATTTCAGGACTAGCCCATATATCGTTAGTAACAATCTTTCTTATAATCTAGTGTTCGTAAAATTACAAAATTTTATAAAAATATATTTTACATTTAAAAACATTAAAATATAATACATTAATAAACCATTACAAATTTGAGAATAATAATATATGTCTATAATAATTTTAAAACAGTAATGAGATAATTTAATTTTACATTTTATTTTATATTAAATTAATGTGCGATTTTACAATTTTTAATTTTAATTTTAAGAGCAAAATTACATTAACATATTAAAACCTACGTTAGTTAGTTAGTTATTTCGGAAATAAAAATAGTCTTAAACTTGCCTCGCAACCACTGCAGCCACGTGTGCACCATTCCAACACCTCCAGAGGGGACTGTCTAGCTTTACAGCCAATGTGCTGAGGAGGTTGTTGGAGCTACTCAATAATCTACTCATTGCGGACGCAGTTCGCTTGCGAATGATCGCATAGAAGTCATCTACACGAGCCTCCGCAAACATGGCCGACGCGCTGCAGTACCGAGGCTTTCTTAACAAAACCCTCAGCACATTGTTGTACTGAACACGCAGGGCACTATACGCTCGTCGTGAGTAGTTCTCCCATAGACTGCACGTGTAAAAGGACTGGCAAAAAGCTTTAAATAAAATTAATTTTACCGGTGACGTACATCGTGCAAACCTACGGGCCAACATATTACCTCTAACTGACAGAGCTCTGCGCTCGCGTTCAATATCGCTATCATCATCCAAGCGTTCATTCACAACATGCCCAAGGTATTTGAACTCAGATACTTGTTTCAGAGGAGTTCCACACAGGTGTATAGTAGGTTTGAAATTAATTGCTTTGTTTTTTCCTCGAAATACTAAAATTTCACTCTTTTTAGCATTGTATCTGAGTCCATTCTCCCTAGCATATTCCTCACAGATTTTTATTAATCTTCGAAGACCACCGACCGATGGGCTCAACAGAACCATGTCATCCGCGTAACTAAAGTTGTTCATCACGACGCCATCTATCGAGCACCCGACACCCGCTCTGCTAAGCCTCTCTATCAGTCTGTTTATATAAAAATTGAACAGCCTGGGTGACGTCAGCCCCCCTGTCTCACTCCACACTCAAGTTTGTATGGATCGCTAAGTGCTTCACCCCACCTTACCACGTTACTCTGAGCACCATACCAGTACTTCAATAAAGATACCAACTCGGGTCTTAAGCTATTCTCTGTTTCAAGCTTCTACCATAATATTTTATAGGACACGAGGTCGAATGCCTTGGACAGATCCAAAAAACACGCAAACACATGTGTTTTTCTATCTGTGTAGTATCTTACAGCTTGCTTGAGACACAGTATGGCGCTCTCAGTTGATAGTTCTGACCTGAAGCCGAACTGCGCATCATGTATATTAACTGATTTACTCAACTGAGCATCAAGCAAGCCGTCAAGAACTTTTGCTGTGATGGTAGCAAGAGATATAGGCCTGTAGTTGGTTCTGTCCGCTGCATCCCCCGTCCTATTTTTAATAATAGGCACGACTACTGTCCTTGTCATCGAGTCCGGCAGGAACCCATGGCTAACACATAGATTGTAGAACCAGCCCAGGACTCTGGGGAGGTGCACGCCAGCATGCCGCAGATGCTCAACACTAAGGCCATCATGTCCAGGTGACTTTCCACGCTTCATGCTCATGATCGTATTTTCTACTTCACTAGTTGTGAAACGTCTCAAGCAGTCCTCGGTATTCGTAACATTTTCATTGCCAGATACTGTGCAATTAATCTCAAGAGGGTCCACTTTAAATTGATTCCTAAACATATTAGCTATGTTACGGCAACCGCTCACGCCCCCCACTTCAGCCGGAAGATTCGGTCTTGCATTCAGTCTGTTTGTTTGTTGCCAAAATTTACCAAAATGCTTGTTATTATACGCCATTGCTAGTATGTCCATTTTAATTTGTTCCACATTGTCTTGGCACCATTTAAGTTTGATTTTGAAGGCCCTACGAGACTCCCTCATGTCATCGTAGATGGCTCCGTGTGTTGGCCTTCCCGCCCACATCCAAGACTGAAAGCAAGTACGAGCCCTAGCATGAAGCGGCGCCACATGTTTATTCCACCCTGTGATGGATCTCTTATTTTTACACCGCACAACGTTATAATTGTAACAATATATTGCCGCATCCTGTAATATACTTTCGATATTATCGTACATATTTTTGATAACTACTTTGTGTTCCGAATCATTACATAATCTATTACAACAATCTAGCATGTCATTTGGAAAATCAATTAATTTTAGTTTCTCATTACAATAATAATAATAATAATCCGTATATAATTGAATCTGCTCACTATCCCTGTGACCCCAGACTACTTTATTAATGGCTTTATTTTTAGTCGGCTGCAAACTAAGACGATCTAAACCAAATCTACAGCAGATCTCTAAGGGATAGTGATCAGACCACGTCACATCATTTTTAATATTAACGTTATCAATATAATTTCTAGCCAAACGAGTTACAATACAGTGATCCAACCAACGTGTAGCACCATGACTATCACTCATATAAGTGTAAACATCAGTATGATTTGACAGTAACTCGTAATCAATACATACCCACTTTTGATCATCACAAAAGAGACGCATTTCATTAAAGAATAATTCCCCGGGGTGTGCATTAAAGTCACCTAGAACAAAAGCCATTTCAATACCACTGTCCTCAATAATTGCATTAATTTCACTCAAACAGTCTGTGAAATCTGTAAGATTTTCAACACAGTCCACAGGCATATATATATATATAGAATAGTCTGCTCACGTAACTGACACTTTATCGCGCATAGCCTCACACTGTTACACTTAACCACAGACACAGATGTAAACACTTTCTTTCGCCATAAGAGCGCGACACCTCCGTGCGGACGTCCGCGCAGCATGCCACCGCCCGTGTCCACCGCCGACGTACCCGTACACTCGAACTCATCATGCACTGTGCTGAGGTATGCCAGGTCATATGGCATAAGCCATGTCTCCTGCAGCGCAACTACATCCGCTGAACTACACAAACTTCTTACGCTATCCACTGCTCTCTTTAGAGATTTACAGTTAAAACTCACCAACTTTAGATTTTTGTGTGTCCGTTGCATAACTTAGGTATTTTGATCACGATCAACCTTAGCCTTTTTACCATGCCTAAATATTATATATTTTCTAAAGTATATACCTTCTGGCCATAACTCATTATTTGTAAATAATGACAATTTACTACTAGGTATATAAAACTTGAAAGATATGTATTCCTTTGAGGTTTTTGTATTTATCTTTTCGGGTTTTATAGTTATTTGAGTTTTTTCATAAACGTAATCTGCAACGTCTTTCTCATTATTTTCCTTTGACACATTATAGATAAATAACGGGATCATACTCTCGGCTGCTTTTAATTTTGTTTCAGCATTCACGTTAGCAGAGCCTCTCATACCTTTAAAACGTGACATCCTCCTACGCTTTACAACACGAACCCATTCGCCTTCGTTGTCGTTGAGCACTCCGGCGACTTCGCCACACGGCGCACAATTTACAATATTGCGTGACGTCACATTCTCAGACGTCCGCGCTTGCTCCTTTGAACTAATAGTTAATGCATTCGAAGCATTGCCGCGGTGGGCCTCCACGTGCATCAGTTTTTGCGCAGGAGCTGTGTCGAGTGCGACAGATATAGATTGTCCACTGTTTACCGCCGCAGGACTTGTATGTGACGGGGACGGGTGATCAAAAAATCGTCTACCCTCATTAATGTTCGGGGATAATTCACCTTCTAGGCCGGTCAATAACCCCATCGGTCCACTAGCACAATCATAACTGTCCTGCAGACAAAAACCGCCTCTATTTTTATTAACATACGTTTCGGTTTGTGTTGACTGCATGCCCGACTTACTTTCTTTGTTTTTAAAAAATTCATCAAGATCGTCTTTCTTGACGTATTCATCCTGCTTCTGCAGTAAAGTCTGAACCTGGTTCTGTAGTATGATAATATCTTTCAATACTCGCGTTGCATCAACATGATCGAATGTAACGGGTGGTAGCTTGTGCAGAGTCTTCGCAACAAATATAGGTAAGTCGTCGGGTTCTGTACTTCGTAATACCCCAATAATATCTTCTATATTCTTCTGCTTTCTATCTTCCCCTTTTCTTTTTACTAGACGAGATGATATTGAACTGAATAATAAGCTCTTCGCCTTAAAGATCTCGTCCTCTTCAAAAGATTGCCGACATAAAAGTGCCAAACTCACATTATTCATGATGTCTATTTTATTCTGACAAAAACAGAGCACTTCATTAATCACAACATTACACTTATTGCATTTTACTGCATCCATTTTTAATAAGAGGTCACCGACCTCGAGCCGATCGCACGCGCTGTCAACCGACGACTGATTTATGTTAGAATGAAAATTACTTGCACTTTAACTTGTTACAACAACAAATCACACTAGTTTTTTTGTTTACTTTATATGCACTTTTATTTATTGTTTAGTGATTCACTTGAAATAAATGTATTTATATTCACTTTTGACACAGTTATGCATTAATATTTACGGAGCGTGCTGTGTGACGTTCGTAGTATAGATCGATCCGATCGAAAGTAACTGATACCGAATATTAATTAAAAAAAACTTTATTTAATTATACAAGGTTACAACAGAAGCTTATTGGAATATAATCACATCAAAAATCAACTTAAACTAATTTATACCAACCTTATATACTATAGTAATGCTAACTTAAGCACTTGGCTCGCATTACCTTATGTCAATCGCCAAGAGTGCTAACAAAAGTAATATTACAAGGTTCCGTATCCTTAACTCCTCCCCCCTTAAGCGAGAAATTATCCGAAGGAATCGCAGGTGACTTCGGAGAATTTCGACAAAAAATTATTTTTTTAAATTTAATTACAGCAATAATATTACATTTCGGAGGTAGTGTTACCCGACTCAATAAAATATAACACGTTTCTTCCGTTGAGGTCCTCGTTATTTGGATTAGGATCCATATTAAGTGAATACACACTGAACTAATCGTACTGAACTTAATAAATATAATGCCCAGTGGTAGCGGGGACATCTACCCCCCGTCAAGGCGTGTAGGAGCGAGCCTCGGGGTTGAACCCCACTACTCGGACTTATGCTCCAGGAGGCGACCGCCTCCCAGTCTCTGCGCCGCCGTTATCGGCGGTTTTTAGGGGTCCTTGAAAATTCGGCTACAAGTAAACCCACGCACCGGGGCGATCAAAGTGGGGCCGAAAACGTTGCGCAGCGCCGTCCTGTGGTCGAAGGCGGAACTGATCGCAGCGATGACCTCTCCGAAGCAGACGATGAGCTGGGTAATAGTCATCGACTCCTCGGATGCTTCGCCGTGTGGATGCGTTTTTTCAAGTGCCGGAACTCTTGTGTCGGTAAGTTGGACGGTGCCCTCCCTCTGGCTTGCACCGGGGTCAATGACCCTCGTGGCGCCGGAGGAGAGGGGGCTTAGGCTGGGGGCATGCTTGAGCGGTGCCCCGTGCTGCGTCGCTCGCTCGCTGACGCCGACGCGCCGCTTGGGATTTCTTTTTTCTTAGTTTTTTTTTGGGGGCCTCCTGTGAGGCGGCGGCCCCTCTGTGGTGTGGCTTATTTGTACGCGCCCCCGTTGTGGCGCGCGAGGTACTACGGGCCTCTGCTGGTGCGGGGGGTGTTTGGTTTGAGGGCAGAGGGAGGGGTTTGTGGCACCCCCCTCCGGTTGACAGTGGTGGCTGCTCGCGACGATGCGCGTCGCGTCGCGGCGCTGCTTGTGGTGTCGGCGGAGGGAGCTTGATTTAGTTCCATACTTAAATAATAATAATATATTTATTGATTATTAACAAGTTTACAATTTTGTTTCACTGCCTGCCGAACTAGGGCGAACCCTGTACTACGGCAGACAGTTCCCTTCTATGACAAATTTATGTATTACATATATTATTCTAATTGCCACTCAATTTATTAAAATTGTACAAAAGACTGAATTAAAAATTATAAAATCACGCATTATTAATCTTATTTGTTTGCCAAGGTCTGCGAGTTGACTTGGAAGTTCCTCGACTTTCATATATTGTGCTGTGATTGTAAGCTGACATGGTTTTTCATCAAAATGGCCGTCGAGCATTTTTTCTGACGCATTAGCGTGTGTCGTGAACATTTTTCTTGTTACCTTCCTTTCTCGTTTAACCGATTCGAACACAATATAACTGCTTTGGGATTATTAAAGTGATTGATCGCCTCCACTTTTTCAAGCAGGGGCTTCATGCCGGCTGCTGAAAATTGGTATCCTGAAAAGGTACCTCGGATTGGCCAAAAATGCAATTATGCCGCAATCGGGGCAGATCGTGCGGCCGGGCTAGTTACAAATCGACGTAGCAGCTACCTGATGACCAGGCATGACGATGTCGGGCAGCTTGTCTGGTTCAAGTTCCGTGTCGTCGCAATCACGTATCTGCGAGTTGGCTTTGAAGTTCCTCGACTTTCAAATATTGTGCTGTGGTTGTAAGTTGAAATGGTTTTTCATAAAAATGGCCGTCGAGAATTTTTTGTGACGCATTAGCGTTTTTCGTGAACATTGTTCTTGTTACCTTCCTTTCTCGTTTAACCGATTCGACGACAATATAACTGCTTTAGGATTATTAAAGTGGGTGATCGCCTCCACCTTTTCAGACAGGGGCTTCGTGCCGGCTGCTGAAAATTGGTATCCTAAAAAGGTACCTCGGATTGGCCAAAAATGCAACTATGCTGCGATCGGGGCAGCGGCAGTATTATGTCGCGGCTTTGACAGGTTACTTCTATCACTATTTAAAATGTT
The DNA here is from genome assembly GCA_031353405.1 of Baronia brevicornis. Lineage (NCBI taxonomy): Eukaryota > Metazoa > Arthropoda > Insecta > Lepidoptera > Papilionidae > Baronia > Baronia brevicornis. The sequence goes on from JASFAT010003810.1 coordinate 145,647, forward strand.
TCGCACTGGCGTAGTAGGAGTGGGCGTGTACGTGAAGCGTAACGCTCTATCGGCTTCTCACATCAAGAATTTAGATAGAGTTACCATCTCTGGCTCGTCTGCTTAATTTTCATGGGCGTAATCACGCCATCGCGAAAGTAGGTGTGGGCTAACCTTACCTAACACCCCCTCTTGTTAACATCGGATTGTAGAAATATCCTTTCCGATCTATATTCGTCAACACGCACACAATATTTTGTATTAGGTGTACAAATAAGTTTCCGCGGTTTGTCAAAAGATGGCCCCACCAGAAGGTTATGGAGAAATTGTCAGATGTAAAACGTAATATCCCAAGTTTAGTCATCTGGCAACACCATAACCTTAAAGTACTAGTGATTCCGTATCAGCATCACGTAATTTTTTTCGTGCAAAAATGTCAAGTTTTATTCCGAATAAGCATCATTTGCGGGAACTTTTGATTTACTTCTTTAATGTGAAAAAATCTGCAGCTGAGGCGCATCGATTGCTTCTAGAAGCATATGGTGAAGCTGCTTTAAGTGAGAGAAGTTGTCAGGAATGGTTTCAAAAGTTTAAGAACGGTGAGTTTGACGTTAAAGACAAAGAACGCAGTGGAAGGCCGAAAGTGTACGAAGACATGGAATTAGAAGTACTATTGGAGGAAGATTCGTCCCAAACGCAAAAAGAACTTGCACTTACTCTACAAGTGACTCAACAAGCAATTTCACATCGTTTAAAATCGTTAGGAATGATTCAAAAACAAGGAAATTGGGTTCCATATGAACTAAAGCCGAGAGACGTTGAACGCCGATTATGCATGAGTGAAATGCTGCTTGCCAGGAATAAAAAAAGAGTTTTTTGCATCGTATAGTCACTGGTGACGAAAAATGGATTCACTACGATAATCCAAAGAAGAGAAAGTCATGGGTTAAGCCCGGCGAACCATCAACATCGACAGCTAAGCCGAATATTCATGGAAAAAAACTCATGCTGTGTATTTGGTGGGATCAGCTTGGTGTCGTGTATTATGAATTGCTGAAACCAAGCGAAACCATTACTGGAGCTCTCTACCGAACACAATTGATGAGATTGAGTCGGGCACTTAAGGAAAAACGCGCCCATTACTACTCCAGACACGACAAAATTATTATTTTACACGATAATGCTCGTCCACATGTTGCGGCGCCGGTAAAAACATACTTGGAAACACTCAACTGGGAAGTTTTACCCCACCCGCCGTATTCACCAGACTTAGCCCCTTCTGATTATCACCTGTTCCGGTCGATGGCACATGGTCTGTCTGAGCAGCGCTTCACATCATATGAAGACACCAAAAATTGGGTAGATTTGTGGATAGCGTCAAAAGATGAAGAGTTTTTTCGACGGGGTATCCGAATGTTGCCAGAAAGATGGGGAAAAGTAGTGGCAAATGATGGAAAATACTTTGAATAAAACGTAATGTACTTTTCCTTTACAATAAATTCCTAATTTTTTATAAAAAACTGCGGAAACTTATTTGTACACCTAATATTTTCACCGCGAATGTATTTAGTTCCATCGCGGACGACCCTTCTCACGGCCATCTGCGAATGTCTGCCATGGCCTTGTCTACTATAATCTCCGGCCTACCATAACTTTGTTCTAAAGTATGCATTATAGTAGATGGATCCACGGCGGTATACAATAGCGCAGCCTCAGCACGGCCTCTTTGGCCTTCCCCCGTAGACACGTTATGAGCCTAGCTAGGTTTTCTGCTGGGGAAAAACCATAGGAGTTCGTGGATTCCCGCATCGCTACTTTGAATGGCAACAATTCTGATGGTGCTCCACTGAAAATCGGCAACTCTAGTTCCTGTTGAGTTGGCAGTCTGCGCGTCGAGATTTTTTCAATAGCGTTCGCGAGTCTTTCAATCGCCATATCTGTGGTCATTACCCTATTCGAACTTTCTCCCTATTACCTTCCTTTCTCGTTTAACCAATTCGACGACAATATAACTGCTTTGGGATTATTAAAGTGGTTGATCGCTTCCACTTTTTCAGACAGGGGCTTCGTGCCGGCTGCTGAAAATTGGTATCCTAAAAAGGTAATGAAATGAAAAAAAAAAAAGGTAAATAGAAAGGAAATTAAAAATTTCCTCGCTATATTCCATAATACGTGATAAGTAACGGGTATGTTGTTTTGCAGCCAGAATTGCTGATATCCGTTTTTAAACTGAACCTTAAGTTCTTCGTTTGTACTTTCGCCCCGTCCAATATTTTGCTTCATTAGTTTAACTCTGGCAAGAAACGCTGATAAGATGGACATTGTTTCAATCAAATTTAAACTGTCGCCTTGTAATTGCAAATTAACCATATTAAATTTTGTAAACAAATCTGTTAAATAGGCGATGTCTGTTTTCCTCTTCATTAAATTTTCTTTTAAAATTTTATCTTTAGTATCCAGAAATTCTAAAATAGTCTCAAAAAATGCAAAAAATCTTGTCAAACATAAATAAGCCTTTCGACAGCCAGCGTACTTCAGTGTGAAGAAGTAATTGATGAAAGTGTTCGTCATTTTCTTCACACAACTGCGCAAATAACCGCGTATTCAACGCGTTGCTTCGGATTCGGTTTACTGCATCAATGACTAAATGAAGTGAGGTATGCAATCTAACACTCAAATTTTTAGCAACTAAATGTTGTGAAACATTTGTTTATTTTGCAATCACGACAAGGTTCAGCAAAGTCCACACCGCTCACTTGAAATGGAATGTTTGGGAGTTACTCTAGCAGGAGGTAAATTACCCATGATTGGTTTGGTGCTTTCAGCCTTTAAAATTCTACATCGAATACAGTTGTTAACCGTCTTTCTAGCCAAATTTTTGCCTCGCAGAGGCCAAAAACGTTCTCTTATGTTACATAAAAGTATTTGTGGTCCGCAATGTGAAAGTTTTTCATGTGCTTGCTTAAAAAGTAATTTGGTAAAATTATGATTGGTTCTAGGGTGTAACCGCACCCTGGTCTTTTGCTGCCAATTTTTTTTGGTGTCAGTTTCATGGGTTAGGGGCTCGGCTCTTGCTGTCGGGCCCTCTGGTATTTCGCCTTAAAATTATGTTTAACACGAAACTATGAACTATATAAAACAAAGCTTATTTATTACTTATATACCAAGTTATTCGCTATCGAGATCAAAGCAGCTTTTGCATAATGGGGTAATATGTTACATACAAATAGGCTTGTTACATTTATTGCAGTTATGCTTAGTTTTTTTGTATTTGGCAGAAGGACAGTGTTTACATCTCGTATATGTTTTCGTACTTTTATTCGGAGGGTAGGTCATAGTTTCACCAACTTGTTCATGAATACGTTTACGTAAGCCCCTTGGTAAGTTCACCATATTTTTTCTCACGCGAAGATGACCTTTCATCAAGATCAAGCATTGATAGGCCGAGTTTTCTAAGGAAATCACATGGGCTTATTTTCGAGTTATTATTTTCACGAAAAATAATCACACTATTTATTGCAGCTACACTCATGACCGCATAAAATACTGTCATTGGCCAGCGTTTAGAGTTTTCAGATACATTATAGGTAGCACAGAGTTCATCAACCACGTCGACGCCAGCTTTCGTAGAATTATAAAAGGTGATTGTCTCTGGTTTATCACCACTACCTGGATCAATGTTTTGGTCATGGTGAAGGGAAGACAGTACCAAAGTGGTGTACTTTAGATCGTTTAGGCGTGTAGGAAATAAGCGTCATATCTTTTTGGAATGCAAACTAAAAGCTGTATTCTTCTTTTCTTCGCGTGGTTATAAAGTTTGTTTAGATTTCTGTTTTGTTTTTACCTAATGTACCTGTAGATATTAGTCTATGATTTTGTTGTAAATGTGTTTGTTACCAGTGGAACGCTCTTGAACCTATTTCGGCTCTTACATAGACGATAACTCCATAATTCTGATGTTTTTTATGAATTATATTTTATTTATTTACGTATATTAGGAGCCGTCACCACATCTATATTGCATGCCACTAGAATAACTTTAGTTATGGTAGAAATACGTGAATTATTCAAATTATGAAATTAAAATTTGGAGAGCGCACAAAAACATATCTACTCGCGGCGTAACTAACTCGCGTTTTTTCAAATACCTAAATAATAACACTAAATATCGATCTAGTAGTATAATAGTCTATCGAGTAGTTTCTTCAATCTTGAAATTTCATTGGCATTACTTATATCTGTATTTAAGTTCTGTAAGGAATCTTCACAGCATTCAGTCATAATTGTTACTGTACGAAAATGAGTAGCACCATTGCTAGTAATATTTACAGCTAAGCCTGGGATTGTCAAAATATCTGATCCTGTCATTAGTTCACATGGAATCTCATGATCCTCAACCACCATGGAAACTAATCTCCACTGCGACATCATTGATAAGACACGGTACAGTAATTTTCGTTACAGAACGTTCTGCCCCACCATCAAACAAAGCGATTATTTGTTTGTCCTTGATGTTCACAGTCATGGGGGTGGATATATTGTTTTGTACTGCAGTAAAATTGACCTTTTTGGCTTCGTCACTCACTTTTCTTCGATTCTAAGTGACCTAACTTTTCACAATACGAACATTTGGATATTGATCGCTTCTCAGGTGTCAAGGATTTTGGATCTACCTTTTCAACAGTACAGTGGAGTTGAATGTGTCCCACCTTACCACACTTTAAGCAGGTTAGCTTGGCGTCGCTGTGGTAATAGTACCACAAATTTGGTGAACCACCCGTCAAGCGTCCACGTCTTAGAGAAGCCATGGACGCTTGACGGGTGGTTCACCAAATTTATAGTAGATACGACTAAATCAGTTCTGGTACAGTTGAGCACTTGCTAGCTAAAAAACGCATTCTTATGTGTTCAATATCGATACAGCCTATAACAGCTTCAACTGCATCTTTTTCTTTTTTTCCGCTCACTCCCCGCTCCCATATATTCCAAGCTTTCGTTACAAATTCTACTGGATTCACAGGGTCAAATCTGAAATTTCGTAATTTAATTACATCGTTAGAATAACGTGCTTCAGGTTCAAATGTTTGAATCAGCGCTTCTCTCATATATTTTCCACACTGGTGATTTTACCAACAAGGTATCACCAAAACTTTTAGCGCGACCCTTTACTAAACCTGCGATTTTAGTGCAGATTTCGTAATCTATTAGTTTCCAATGATCTACCGCACGATCCACATGCTCGCACCAACACCAATCTCTTACCGTTACATCTTCATCCGGATCAAAAGATGCTATGTAAATGTCAGACAGACAAGGTTTGCGAGTGGAATCCATTGCTTTTGTAAGTCGATGTTGCGGCTGACCCCACTGCTGATTTTGGACATGGTGTTACCCGACTCAATAAAATACAACACGTTTCTTCCGTTGAGGTCCTCGTTATTTGGATTAGGATCCATTTTAATTGAATACACACTGAACTAATCGTACTGAACTTAATAAATATAAACAGAGTTTATATTGCGATTCAGGCGTGCTTCTCGATGTTCTGTGTGTTGATCCAATACTGTTTCTGGGAGGTCTGCTAGACTATACAAGTCAGCTTTCGACTGCGACGCGAGAGCTGTTTGCACGTGGGTAGGGAGGCGGCTAGTCTATATTGTCTTCAAAAATTCCTCAGGAACATTTGGTCCGGTGAGATGTTTCAAATGTCGCAAAAACTGCGATGGACGGCGGTCCCCCATCTCTTCGTCCGTTAATAATTGCTTTACTTCTCGTTCTCGTGATATGGATAGTCGCTCTAGCCCAGATCAGCTCAGATTTTAATGTTTCAAATTTTTTCTTGAGCCGGTGGGATGACTATTGTCTGTTCCAGTTGTGCCACAACATAATAAAATTTTGTTTTATCCTTCAAAATTCCAGATAAAGTATAATGTCCTTCTACTTGGGCCGCCGGCTTCTTCGGCCAAAACGGTGGAAGACCGACACCCAAAGATCCGACCCGAAGACCCCCCCCCCTCCTGTTGATAGTGGTGGCCGCTCGCGACGATTTGCCCGTCGCGGCGCTGCTTGTGGTATCGGCGGAGGGAGCTTGATTTAGTTCCATACTTAAATAATAATAACATATTTATTGATTATTAACAAGTTTATTTCCACTGCTTGCCGAACTAGGGCGAACGCTGTACTACGGCAGACAGTTCCCTTCTATGGCACATTTATGTATTACATATATTATTCTAATTGCCACTCAATTTCATATAATTTTACAAAAGACGAAAACGAAGAATTAAAAAGTATAAATTCCATTTCGTTTTCGAGCTCTGAGTCGTCGAATTCACACATTATAAATCTTATTTATTTGTCAAGGTCTGCGAGTTGGCTTTGAAGTTCCTCGACTTTCAAATATTGTGCTATGGTTGTAAGTTGACATGGTTTTTCATCAAAATGGCCGCCGAGCATTTTTTCTGACGCATTAGCGTTGTTCGTGAACATTGTTCATGTTTTTTTTTTTTTTTTTTTTTTTTTTTATGGGATAGGAGGGCAAACGAGCAAGCGTGTCGCCTGATGGAAAGCAATCAACGCCGCCCACGGGCAACCACGACACCGCAGGAGTCGCGGAAGCGTTGCCGGCCTTTTAGGTATGTATAGGCTTGTTTTTTGAAGGTTCCAATGTCGTAACGGTTCGGAAAGACCGCCGAGGGTAACTGATTCCACAAACTGGTGGTGCGTGGAAAGAAGTTACGAGCGAAACGCACCGTAGTAGATCGCCACTCATCCAGGTGGTGGGGATGAAATTTTTCTTTACGGCGAGTTGTGCGGTTGTGGAATTCCGCGGCGGGAATTATTCCAAACAATTCCTCAGAGCACTCCCCATGATAAAGGCGGTAAAAAATGCTGAGAGATGAGACATCTCTCCGCAGCGCTAGAGAATCAAGCCGATCGGTGAGATCTTGGTCATCGACGATTCGGATCGCACGACTTTGAATGCGATCAAAAGGAAGAAGTTGATACTGGGGAGCCCCGGCCCAGAGGTGAGAACAGTATTCCATGTGTGGCCTGACTTGTGCCTTGTATAGTTGGAGGCAATGGCCAGATGTGAAATATTGTCTCGCTCTACTGAGCACACCCAGCTTTTTCGAGGCCAGCTTGGCCTTTTCTTCCAGATGGCCGCGGAACTGGACATCATGCGATATGTCAACTCCAAGAATTCCGATATATGGCTTAAGATTGAGGGGAGTGTCTCCAAAGCGAGGAGCTACGACAAAGGGAATTTTTTGGTAGAAAACGCGCAAACTTGTGTCTTATTGGGGTTGAATTCGATTAGATTACGCTGACCCCAATTCGAGACCTGGTCTAATGAGGTCTGTATTTCAGACACAAGTTTGTTCCGACACTCATCGGTATGTGCCCGAGAAATGTTAGCACGGCCGGAGTATAAGGCATCACCTGTGGTGTCATCTGCATAACAGCGTATGCTACTAATTTGTAACATATCGTTGATATGCAGAAGAAACAAAGTAGGTGAAAGCACACAGCCTTGCGGAACACCAGCATTCACGGGCATCGAGTCCGAGCAAAAACCGTCTAAAACGACTTTTATGCTCCGATCCGTCAGGAAGCTGGTGATCCATTTGCATAATTTATCGGGCAACCCATAGCACGGAAGTTTAGCTAGAAGAGCCTTGTGCCACACCCGATCGAAGGCCTTCGCTATATCCAGGCTTGCTGCTAAGGCTTCCCCTTTGCTCTCCACCGCTTCTGCCCATCGGTGTGTCAAATAAGTGAGAAGATCACCAGCTGAGCGACCCTGACGAAATCCGTATTGACGGTCACTAATCAGCTGATGCTCCTCAAGATACCGTAAGAGCTGGCAGTTAATAACAGATTCCATTATTTTGGAGAACAAAGACGTGATGGCAATTGGCCTGTAGTTAGCTGGATCAGAGCGGTCACCTTTTTTTGGGATCGGATGTATTAAGGCTGTCTTCCATGAGATCGGGACCATACCTGAGTTGTAGGAGTGCCGGAAGAGGCGCGTGAGAACTGGAGCCAACTCTGGAGCACATATCTTAAGCACAATTGGGGGGATGCCATCTGGCCCACTCGACTTATTGATGTCAAGAGAAAAGAGTGCTTTACGCACCGAGTTTTGAGTAAATCGGATTTCTGGCATAGAGCACACACGCCGGAGGATGGTTGGCGGTGGTCTTTCTCTGTCATCAAGAGTCGAGTTTGATGCAAAAAGAGAGCCCAAAAGATCGGCTTTCTCCTTTGCAGTGTGGGCCAACGAGTCATCCGCCCTGCGCAGAGGTGGAAATGATGGCTGACAGAAGTTTCCTTGCACGGCTTTTGCGAGAGACCAGAACGCCCGAGAACCTGAGGGAAGGCGAACTAGTCTCTGGCCGATTTCTGCAACGTACTCAGATTTTGCTCTGGCAATAGCTCTTTTGAGGGATCTGGAGACAAAGTTATACTTTTTTCTAAGCTGCCATTCGGAAGGATCTTTCTTTGCCTTTGCTTTAACCCAAGCCTGAAACGCCTCCTGCTTTTGCCGGAACGCCATTTTGCAGGAGTGGTTAAACCAGGGCTTAGTCTTGCCTCCAATAGGTACCACAGTGCTTGGAACAAACAGTTCCATACCCTGAAGCACCACATCAGTGACAAGATCAGCAATGACGAGCGGATCCTCCGATGCAAAGCAAATTTGCCCCCATGGGTAGGATGCGAAAAAGGTCCGCAGTCCATCCCAGTTTGCTGACCTGAAGTGCCAGACACGGCGGCAGCCCGCGGATCGGGGCCGTGATTTACGCGTGAATGGCACCTTGCTCCGAATTAGGCAATGGTCTGAGGAGCCAAGAGGGGCATCGACCGTGACATGATACCCATCGGGATGAGTGGTCAGCAAAAGATCCAACAGGGAAGGCTTATGGTCTTCAACATCTGGTATTCGTGTAGGCGAAGAGACCAATTGTGTCAGACCATAGGCCAGAGCAAAACTCTGAACAGATCTACCGGCGTGGTCAGTTGACTGTGACCCAAGCCAATCCGCATGATGGGCATTGAAGTCACCAAGTATGATGATTTCGGCGGAAGGGATCTGTTTGAGTACGGAATCAGTCATCATTTGAAGGTGCTCAATGAGTCGGTCCGTCTCAGAATTACCACTATGGGACCTGTACAGGCACGCATAGATGCGAGGATGGTCGTCGCAGTCTACACGAAGCCAGATAGTGGAGAGGTCCGAACCTTCAAATCTCCCTAGGCGGCGGGCGCAGATATCTTCCCTGATGAATACGCATACGCCGGCACGTGGCACAAAATTGTACTCGATTTTGTAGCCGGGATACGAAAGGTATGACGTATCCGCAGGGGGAGAAATCTGAGATTCCGTTAGAAAGAGCAAGGCCGGCTTAACTGTCTCTAGGTGGTAGTGGACGGCGTTAAGGTTGGTATGTATCCCCCTAATATTACAGAAATTCATGCAAAGCATGGTAGGGGGTGCTTTGGATCTGCTGCTCTTGCCTTGGGTAGAATGGAAAACAAGCGGGATTTTGCCCTCCCCAGAGTACGCAGGGCAGCCTGAGCAGGGACGCTCAGGGAGGGATTCTCCAGAACGGGTAGTGCTGGTACCCTCCTGGGGTACTCCTATGTTAAATGCCGCTGTCATTGTGGGAGGGGGGGGGTTGGGCCACCGGAACTCACCGCTCACCAAACGAAGCGCGGTAGCAAAGCTACCACTCAGACGTCGGTTTTCTGCGGGAGTGTGGTACTTCCCCGGGCGAGCCGGCCCATTCGTGCTACAGACAAATATTGTGCAATACTTGAAAAAATATTCGTCTGCAGCGTGGCTCTACCACTAATGATATATAACCACTAATGATACCTTCCTTTCTCGTTTAACCGTTTCGACGACAAAATAACTCCTTTAGGATTATTAAAGTGGTTGATCGCCTCCACTTTTTCAGGCAGGGGCTTCGTGCCGGTTGCTGAAAATTGGTATCCTAAAAAGGTACCTCGGATTGGCCAAAAATGTAATTATGCCGTGGTCGGGGCAGATCGTGCAGCTAGGCTAGTTGGAGATCGACGTAGCAGCTACCTGATGGCCGGGCATGTCGATGTCCTGCAGCTTGGCTGCAAAATCCGCCAGCAGTAGCTCTGGTTTGTGACGCTAAAATCGCCTGTGCGCTGAACGGCAGTCTATCCATCCATATTGACATTACGAAGTCGTCGCTTTTTGAGTCGCCTGCTAGAAACTGAAGATGACGCAGGACTTGCGAGGGCCGCTGGTCTCCAAGCTCCTCTTTGGTTACCACTTGCAGGATGAGATCATTTGTGTAACTGGACGTGCTTTCTATTTGTTCCCCTCCTGAGATGTGACAGGAATTCGTGATGTCCTGGTAAGTCTGTCTTTTTCCTAGCACGGGTGAAGTCTCGGGCACTGGAATTGTAAATACCATGTCGATCAGAGCAAAGTGTATAATATTATAAATTTGAACTCCTGGGTTGTATGCCACTTGTAGAGCGACATCACGTCGGTGTCACCAGTGTAAGTGTGATTTTCTTTATTATATATAAATGTTTATAATGATTACAATATACAATAGCAGGAGAGTTTTCACCAGTATCCTGAGAATCGTGGGCGTGGCGATGAGAATTGACCTCAATGACACACTCTTTGTATACAATGCTACAGTACATTTCACTTCACTTTAGATATAAAGCACTTTAGACATAAATCACTTATTAAATCGAACCATTTTGAATAGGTTTGGGGTTTTCAGCGAATTATTTTAATTTAATGTCTCCCGAAACTTGAACTAACTAACTAACATTGTTGCCGCAGCGACCCAAAATGGATCTTGGCCTCCTGTCAGTTACAGACTTGAAGGTGGCGCAAGTCATCTTCAATCATGTCTCCCCAGCGGTACCTAGGGCGCCCCACAGGACGTCGTCCAGTTGGGCGACCCACATACGCTCTCTTGACTGCGCGATCCTCCCCCATCCTCTCCACGTGGCCCAACCAACGAAGTCGGTGAGCCTTAGTCACTCCTATTTCATTAGGTTGGGCCACCAGATGCTCGATTTCGTTATTTTTTCGATATCGCAACTGCCATCACTTTTGGTTGGGCCCAAGATCTTTCGGAAGACTTTTCATTCTGCCGAGGGTTTATTTAATTCTGAAAACTTTACGGTTGCATAAGGATTAAACAAACATTTAAAATTTAAAAGGTAAACAAATTAAAAAATAATATTAAAATAAAAATAGTAAAGATAAAATAGTGTGTCCCGTACTGAACTATATGTGGGGTTTCCAAAACTTTATCGGCATTACTTGAAACATATTTCAAAATGACTTCGTTGTTTTTTATATTTAAATCGAGTTAAGTGGGGGAGCTCAGGAGAGTATGTTTTAACCCTTAATTTGGCAGAATTTTTTTTTTTACATAAACCGATTTTTTTTATTGAAATCGGGTTTAAGACGTTTTAAGGCATTACAAAAAAATACGAAAAAATATCTTTGCGTTTCAGTTTTTTTGAAAACTCATGTATGACACAGCATACATTGCCAAGTGAATAGAAAACCAAGGGATCAAAGTCGTGTATGCTGGGATATACATTGCCAAGTGCAGTGACTAATGAAATACCGACGGAAGTGAGTCCTAAAACTTATGAAATTTCGACGGGAGTTTATCCAGGAGCAGGAATAGCAAAAAAAATACAAAAGATAATAATAGTATAAACGTTTATTGAACTGAAATGACTAATTTACGCCTTTACATGGTAATCTAATTGACAGTTTCTGGAATTCTTCCCTGTTACGAAACATAGCCGCACTTTGCATTTCATGCACAATACAGTGGTAAGCTTCTGACATAGCTTGCACCTGCCTTGAGTGGTCATTATCATAAAATGACCAATGGCATCGTATCGTAACGATTCCACTGGGTTAGCTGATGGCACACCTTTTCTGGCTTTGTCATTTTTATCAGCACGACCAAATTTTTTCAGGCCTTCGTATATTTCGTACCTAAAATCTTTTAGAGGTATATATTGCTTGCTTGATTGAGCTTGATCCCGCCTATATAAAAGACAGGCATTATTTATGCATATGTCAAGTATTTGAACAAAAATACCTATGTACCAACGCCTACTTTTAAATGGTGTTTTATAGAGAGATATAAGCATGTCGGCTAAGTCGACTCCCCCCATATGTTTATTATACTCCTTGACTATTTGGGGACAGTCGACATCGATTTTGCTTTTTGTCTCCTTACAGTATCTTTTCATTTTTTCGACAGGTTCTACGCCTACATATGAACTAATTAGGGTAACAGGTTTGTTATCGTTCCATCTCACTACCGATAATCTATTTTTGTTGCACACTACTTGTGAATAACTTCCTCTAGGCTTCTTTTTCATCTCTTTCTCTGAAGGCAACACTTTTTCTGCTCCTCTAAGTCTATTGTTTCTTATAGTCCCCAAACCAAATATACCGTATTCTTCGCGTAGAATGTAAAACAGCTCAGGGCAGGAAAAAAAATTGTCACAGAAAACAAAAGCCGGTTTGAATTTTATGCTTTGACATAAAGCGATTACAATTCGTCCTCCGAAACCTATAGAAGCTTCCTTATCTGAAAACGTGTAAAATCTGAATGTATCTTCGCCACCATAAAGAAGAAAATCATATACCATTCCTGAGACTCCGGCGCGGACATAATTTTTGAAACCCCACTTGTTGGGTTTGTCCTTCATATATTGACGGCGTTTTCCAGCTTTGGTTCCTTTATACGGAATCATCATCTCGTCTATACTAAACTTCCGTTCATTTTCCTGTGCTAGACAATTTTGTCTTACTTTCTGCACAAATGGCCTCACTTTGTAATATCGGTCGGAATCCTGTATATTATTGTCAACGAAGTGCAAATTGCGACGTATTTGTTGATATCGTTTTAGTGTCATCAAATCTGCTACTAAGTTATACCTGTATCGTAAACTCCAAAAGTCCGTATATGCTGGCATATTCACGACCCCCATTATAATATGTATGGCTAGAAAATCGCGAAGCTCATCTTCCGTCAAACCAAGTGAACGTCCAGTGTTTCCTATTGAGTAAGAATTTGTTTGCTCTACGATATCTGTTAGAATGTCTGGCGAAAAAAATTTATAAAAATAATCCATCGCTGATATATCCGGAACATCTGTATAA